>JAPYZL010166703.1:0-10867 GCA_030522825.1 Platygaster orseoliae
GCTGCGCGCATGTTTCTAAAAACACATTAAGTTTGCGGTGGTAAATACGTCAAAATCCTCCGTGACAATTATTCTTCCTTCATATCTGTGTTTTTTTTTTCTTTCCTTACCTCGTATCAGTGATTTATTAATATTTCCCTAGGGAAGAACGATTTATTCGTGAGTATCCCAAAAAGTGGATTTTGTTCCCGCATTCCATGCAAAAAAAGGGGCCTTTTTTGTGGATGCATGGGAAAAGAGCAGTTTTTATCTGTTCTTCAGCACTTGTAAAGCCTCTAAATCCACTTTTAACCGCGAGTGATATAGCCAAGTGTATAGTCAGTCACGATTTTCAGATCTACTCAACGTGTGTACAATTTGCATAAATTTATAATGCTGAGGATTTCGAAAAAATGAGTATCATTTTAGAAAATACATTTTTTTTATTAAATATCAAATACTTGTGACATTCCAAAACAGATTTTCACGTTATTGTTATTCAGCTTCCCAAAATAGTTGCTAAGCTAATAGAACTAACTATATAGTATTAGTTAGACCACTAACATAAAAAAGTTCATTTTCATTTTTTTTATAACTCACTATTTCTTATTATTTTCCATTGATTTTATTGATTTTTTTGTTTTGTTAGATAATTAAAATGATTATTTTGGATTTAAGACTTAATTTTTTTTTTCATGTAGCTGCAGTATAAAATCGATGTAAATTTTAGTTAGACATGGTATTTAGTTGAGTTTTTAATTCCATATGTAATTCCTTTGCAATTGATATTTTCCTCGTGTGCACATTACATTTCACCCTCCCACTTTTATGTATTCATGATAAAATAATTTATGTATAATACGATTATTTATTATAAATAATCGTCATCTCGTAAATAATGTAACAAATTATTTTTTTGTTCCTTTTTTGATATTTATGTGTTACGTGTCAAAACCTAAATAATTTATTTATGTACTCTTTCAAAGTAATTAAAAACAAATAATTTTAAGTGTAGTCATTATATTATATTATTGTTTATTTATTGAATTAAATAAAATGACTTCACTGAAATTTATTTGTTCTTAATTATTTGATTTTGGCTCTCAGAGAAAATAAAAAATTCTTTAATCGGAATAATATAGAAAATATATATTTATTTCTGAGTTTTTACAGTTTCAAATACATGTCATGATTCCCAGCAGTATTCTTAGAATTCCTAGAGGAAAAAATTATTTTAGACATATTTTTTGCATTTTTTTTCTATTCCTTTAATGTTTGAATTCTCTGTTTTTCAGTGTTCAAGTATGTGATAAAAGAGTGATGAAAGTATCATTTTTGATGTGGAACGTCATATTGTTTTGATGGAAAAAAATTAGGTTCTTTTGCTTTATTTTACTATTAAAACACTTTGCACAATTATTTTCAGTTTTCAATGGAGTTTTTTTCTAAAACGTGCATTTTTGGGAATAAGGAAAATTATTTTTTTTATATTTAAAAATGTGTAGAGGATGTTATACAGGAAAAAACTACAAATTTATGTAATTGAATAGCTCGATATTCATTGAAAATAAAAGTAAGATAAATAATATATTTTACTCTAATATTATAGAGTAATGAAAGTAAATTATAAAATATGTATAGTTTAATTCATAATTAATGCCATAATTATAATAATAATGAAAATTTCAGAAATGATTTTTTCCAAACAAGACCTATTTATTTTAAATTTATTATAGTATTTGAATATTTCATTATATTAATAACTATTTTCAATAATCGTAAATTTATCCATCATTAAAATCGATTCGTCTAATATTTTTCAAAAAAAGTAAGCATTATCGATTTTTTTGAAAACAAAATCTTGCACGATCATATTTATAAAATTACAATACATTCAATTAAAAATGCAAGTAAAATTCAAATATAATATAAATATACATAAAATTATATTATATTATTGTAACTACTATTTAAATATACTCTTATTGATATTTATTATATATTATCAATTATTATTAATATTGATATTTACCATTATTATTATTGAAACAAAATTGTAAAAAAAAATAGAATATATTCATAAAATTACAATACAATTAATAAACGTTCATTAATAGTATACAATTTCCAAATAAACAATTCTGAAAACTTCCATGTACACAACATGACGTAAATGTGATGCAAAAATGATACATTCTCTCAGATATCAGTCTCGTAAAACGTTGCAAACTTCCTCGGCTTAAATAATATATTTCGACACTATCATGTGCATAGTTGAGAAGCGTAAATACCCGTGCAATCCATAAATCGTTGAAAATGTCGGAGCGCGAGGTAGAATGTGTAATCGGACGTCGTCGGCAAGTTTCTTGCAGGACATGTTTATTAATGGTAGCGACCGAAAATTTGTGTTCCCAGCCGAGGCAGGACTCGCGGCGGCCGCCGAGATGAAACGCCCCGAAGAACGGACCGAGGAGGAAAAAATGGCGCTTTTGGGTAAGCCGAAACTCGGGGACATCTCTAGGGTACAAATCAGAATAAAAGAATCCAAGGAATTCAAAAACACCGTTGATAAACTCGTGCAAAGAGCCAACGCTTCGATAATTCTCGGTGAGTTTTTTTTTAATAACGTTCATTTTTATGGAATGAGAAAATAAAATTAATACGTCTTCAAACGTGACACCGAGAGAATAATATAGTAATTTTTACTGAAAAATATAGTAATTGGGAATCGAGATGGAATATAGTGAATTCTACTATATACAGTATTGTATTATTCAAAATATTCATATTTGACTTATACAGACATTTATGTATTTTCAACTCGATTGAAAATTCGACAACTTGTGATCGAAATTGTTGATGAACTAGATTATTCCTAATTTTTAATGACAATCGAAAATCGAATTATCAAAAATTGAAATATTGTCCATTTTCCTCGAATACAGTAATTTCTCCAACATTTCCAGCACAAGTTACCAGGTTTTTTTCTCAGTGTGGAGATTATACTATATTTACAAAGATTGCCTTTGTTTTTTCAACTTTTTCTCCTGTAAAATTGTGTTTCATCGTTTTTTTATTGGCACGTGGTGTAACCAAGAATTGCAAGGCGTAAAGTTATAAAACTCGGTGGGAAACACTTTTCGTGATCTCTTGCCAAGATTCATTGTAAAAGTTTAAAAAAGTTGCTGACACCGTGGAAGATAGCAATTTTACGGCAAACATAATATGTTGAAAACTTGAACCGCAATCCATCGTCGATGCGACGCATGAATCAACGGAAAAACTAGCGATAAATCACACGAGCGTTACCATTCTACTCTAAACTCTCGTAATTTCCTCTCCATTTCATTGTTTTACTCTGGAAAACGTGCATTTTCGTGTCACCTTGCTTTCATCAGACGAATTCCGTTTCTGTACGACTACAAATGTAATTTTCCAGTCTTCTGAACGTAGCTTGCAATTAAATAATAGTGTCATTTTGCTTTTTCAAGGAGAGATTGTTAGTCAAGAAAAATATGTTTTGAAGTATTTCGAAGAAAACATTAATTAGCCTTATATAATAATAATAATAAGAATATTAAGAATAATTAAAACAATAATAAAGTAATATTAAAAATTTTCATTTATTAAAATGAAATTCATTTAAATCAGCTAAAATTAAAATTTATTTTACTATAAAAATTTAATGATAATAAAATAATAATATTATTCCTTTATTTCAATTCTCATAAATACTAGTTCCTGAAAAAACTGGAAACAATAATAACAAATTCCAATCAAGAAAATTTATTTCAAAAATTAATCGAATTAAATGCAACAAAAAAATTAAAGGGCATATAAATAAATAATACAATGCCATAAAATAAATTCCAAAATTAAATCGAGAGTCATTCGCATTTTTTCTCGGTTAATGCAATAAAACAGAAGAATTTGCAAGCCTAGGACTTTTAATTCAACTAGAAAACTATTCTTCGACATTCTTAACAAGTCGAATGAAGAACTTACTTTATCGATCGTGCATCAAAGAATTCTTTTATTCGCGTGACACGCTTTTTATCAAGAGAAAAGAGCGTATTTTATTGTCGACTTGCGAGAGAATGACTGGCATTTTTCATGGTCTTTATACTTGGTTGCTCTAGGTTTATATAAATTGATGACTCTTTGGAAAATGGACTTTTCTCAGTTAAGAGTGCTATTAAAGATTTATGCCTTTTTGAAATGTTGTATCGTTGGAGTAATGTGTACATTAAAATGAAATTATTTTCTTCAACAAACAAACAAAAATTTTTTACAAGGTAAATGTTTTTATTTTTGAACATTTCAGGATTTTCATTTTTTAACATGCATAACTTTATCAAGAATAAATTGTGATTTAGTTATTCATAAAGCAATAAACGAATAATGCAAAAAAAAATTTTTTATATTAAGATACTTAACTGTAAACTTTTATTTTACAATTAAATTTTCTTAATTATTTATTTTTTCTTATTTTATCAGTAATTTTTACCGTGTTATTTAAAATTGCATCATTTGCAATTTGTGGACCCCAAAATTCATCATGAAATAACGAATTATTTTTTGTATGTGTCGAAAAATTCTTTGAGTGATTTGTAATTAGCAATCAGTGTACAGGGCTTTTATAGAAAACAATATGCGACCTCATGAATTTGCATCATTCGCGAAAATGCCCTCACTTTTCAAGTCGGCAATCACGATACAATCGCCATTATGCTAATGAATGTACACACGCCGAGGCACTTTGTGCGATTGTAATTCACCGTTCGTCGATCACCTCGCATTTCGATAGCGCTTTTAATGGAACAAAAAACGACAAGCTCGCGTTGCGACTTTGCTTCCTCGAGCGAGAATTCTCTCCAACATCGCGAATCGCTTTTCGGTGTAAAAAACCGAAAAAATTTCTTAATCAAGTGAAGAAATAGCTAGAATGGATTTTTTTGGTGTGATCTTTTTTTAAATGAAATTTTTAACAGCAAGTAAAATTTGACAGCAATGTTGACAAAATAAAATAATAATAATGATAATAATAATGAAATAATAATGATAATAATAATAATAATAATAATAATAATAATAATAATAATAATAATAATAATAATAATAATAAGTAGAAAAAGGGATGCATTAATTTATGAAATTCGAAATTTTTTTGGTAAATTTTTTTAATAAGTAATTTGATTTTGAATCAAACGATAAAATGTTTATAATGTCAATTTAAAATAATAATGTACATCATTTAAAAAATAATATAACTGAGAATAATATTAAAAAAAAATAATGTAAAAAATTTCATACGTAATGTAAAAATGCCGAATTTTTTTTTAAATTGCCAAAATTCTTAAAATTTAGCAATGTTCAGACAAATTTTAACAATTTAAAATAAAACTAAAAATTCGGTGCTTCTTTATTTGAAATATTTCATATTTTTTTTTGATCTGATCTTCTTTTTAAATGAAATTTTTGACTGTAAATGCAATTTGAGAATTGAAGTCAAAATTTTGCAAATATTTTTAAAATTTAAGTTGACATATTTGACACTAGAAAAAGTGATAGAATAATTTCTGAAATTCAAAATTTTTTGGTTGATTTTGTTAATGACTACTTGGATTTTGAATTAAACGATAAAATGTTCGTAATGTAAATTTAAAATAATAATGTTCATAATTTAAAAATAATGTAACTGAGAATAATGTTCTTAATGTAAAAATAATGTAAAAAATTTCATATGTAATGTAAAAACGCTGCTGTTTATTGAAAATTGCGAAAGTTTTTAAAATTTAGCAATGTTCAGACAAATTTTAACAATCAAAAATAAAACTCAAAGATTCAGTGCTCCTTTGTTAAAAATATTTTATATTTTTTTTGGTCAGATCTTTTTTTTTAAATGAAATTTTAGACTGCAAATGCAATTTGATTATTGAGGTCAAAGTTTTGCAAATTTTTATAAAACTGAAGTTGACACATTTGACAATAGAAAAAATGATGGAATAATTTGTGAAATTCAATAACTTTCGGTTAATTTTTTCAATGAATAATTTGATTTTGAATTAAACGATAAAATGATCATAATGTCAAAATAAAATAATAATGTTCATAATTTAAAAAATGATGTTTCATTTCATATTTTTATGTCATTTTTTTCATATATTTACTTATTCATTTTATTTATTTCATGTAATTATTTATTTATTTATTTTTATTTTATTTTATATATTTATTTTGTTCATATTTTATAATTTAAAAAATAATATTTTAATTCGTGATTTTAAAATCATGTTAAAATAATATAAAATGTTTCATATGTAATGTAAAAATGCTGCTATTTATTGAAAATTACCAGTTTTTAAAATTCAGCAATGTTCAGACAAATTTTAACAATTTATAATAAAAATCAAAGATGCAATGCTTCTTTGTTGAAGATATTAAAAAACCTTTTTTTTTTGAAAATTTTTCAGAAATTGATGCTCTGGAATCAAATTTTCTACTGATTTTTAGTAATACTCTAAATTTCATAGAATCAAAACTATAAATTTTTTACATTTTACAGATTTCTTGTATTTTATTTCTTTTAACAGTAACAATTCAATTCAAAAACATTTTTCTAGCATTTCCAAAGATTCTTTGTTTTACTATAAATTGCTCTTAACATTTTTTATCATCACTGAGTTCAAACAATTTTTCCGATTTTATTTTTTACGTTTTCCTAGGAAAACACTTATAATTACAATATTACTTAAAAAATCTTGTAAGTCCCAGATTATTGTTATCTTTGAATGTGTTAAATTTATTATTCTGGACATAGTTCAACTTTAAGAACTATTTTCAATATATTGACTTATTTCATTGCTTTTATAATAAATATATGTTTTCATCATTATTAGTTCTTTTATTATTCATCTTCAAACCTTTTTTTTTACATGAAATGGAGAGGAATATTTGAGTGGTTTTTTATTATTATTATATATAATATATAATATAATTGTTGCTGATATTTATTCATAGAATTTTGTCTCAATTCCAAAGTAATTTTTGTATAGTTCCTGAATAATGCGATAAACAAGAATCATGTATTATTCTTAATGAATTTTGAATATTAAAATTTTTAAATTTGTACTTCAATTTTAAAGTCAAGATTACTTAATATTTAATCAGAAAATATTTACTAACTATATATTTTATACTTTCGCGTTAAAATTTATTGATTATAAATATATTAATATATCATATATTTTTGAAGATATGTTATTAAAATAAATTTTTACATTTAAAATTAAATTATCATAAATCAAAAATAGAAAATAATTTCTTTATTAAAGTAGTAATTTATTGAAATGTTAATAATAATTTATTAAAAAACGTATTTTAAAAGAATGCTTAAAAATTTATTTGAATATATTTGAAATAATATAATCATTGTCAATTTAATCAATTGAATTTTGGGTCTTTGACAATGTTTTTCCTAATTTCCTTTCCGAATTTCTGTTTTGAAAACGAGCTTTTTCGACAGCGAAACGCGGCGAGTTTCAATGCGAAATCTGATCGAGAAATAAGAGAGCATTAAGTTGGGTCGCGTCGTCGTAAATAAATCTCTCGGGCTCGGCTGATTTTTTGCTCCTCGTTTTCCCGAATTCGCGGTGGAAGAGCTCTTTTGTAGCTCCCAGGGTTCATTAGTATTTCACGCGATGAGAGCCATCGCTCCGTGTCATTTACGATCATTGGCTTCTTTCTGCCCTACAACTTTTGCCATTAGCGAAAAAGCTTCGAGGGTAATCGAAGCGCGTTGGCAAAATTAAATGTTCCACTCGAAATTTTTTCATACCACATGATGAATCAGTAAAGATTTTTATCATTTCAAATTTTGAATTGAGATTTAAATAAACTAGTTTCAATATTTGAATGTTTTAATGGTGAATAAAAAATTTCCTTCAACTTGAGATTTCAAATTTCATGGTTTTGGAGTAATTTTGGACTTAATTATAATAATATTGGGATTATATGATTTGGGGGTGTGACCTTGAAATTCAGGGTGAAGGTTTGACCTTGAGGGTTATTCCTTCTTTTCAAGATGAAGGTTCAAGGTTCATTCGTGAATATTGTGAATGACTAATAGACTTGAAATTACTCACTTTCAGAGTATGAACTTGAAGATTTTGAATTCCATAACACTGTATCCTGAATTCTGGAAAATAAAAAAATGTTCAAGTTAGACACTGAAATTTTCCGAGCAATGTAACAATTTTACGCCTATTTTATATAATGTATATAATTACAACTTATAATCATATTTAAAAAAAATAAACACCTCCAAAATCGAAGACAAAATCCCAATATCCTACCAAACAATACCAGATACAAAAATAACGTCATAATATACAAATATAAATACAAAATCCCCGAAAAACCTCAAAAACTCAAATCCAATGACTCAAAAAAAAACCAACACCCAATAGAACCTCAAAATTTTACAATATCAACATCAACCACTCCCCTCTTCCCCCGTCGAGTCACTCGACCCGTAATCTCGCGGTACAATACACCGTACCCCAAATATTGATCTCGCGAATTAAATCAACTACCCCTTCCCCCTCCCCCTCCCCCTCCTGCCCCTATTCCGCGCTTAGACTCCTCAACGACCCCGAACGAAAGCGTTTGTCTCACAAGCGATAAATTTTAATCAGGCACGAGCTCGTGGAAGGAGCAATTCACGGAAGCTCTGACTGTCAGCGGGGGGGACGAGGAGGAGGGTGGTAGCGAGCAACCAGGATCACCTCCATCAGCTGCGGACTATCTCATGCACTCCCTCACGATATTCTGGAAGATTATTTTCGCCTTCGTCCCACCCACGAGTAAGTCGAGCACATACATTTTTATTACGGGTCCTTCACATGGGTTTTTGGGTCTTGCTGGGAATTTTAAGTAAGGCCATTTTACTAACTGATTAATATATAATATTAAATATATTATAATATAATATAATATAATATATTGTATAATATTTATAAATATAATAATAATAAATAATAATATATGAATATAATATATCATGAAATATATTATATTATTATATAAGAATACCAAATTAAGAACCAGCAAAATTAAATCTCGACATTAAAACTTGTGTTTATCTATTAAAAGATCACCAACAGTCAAGTACAGTCAGAAAAAGTCAGTTAATTACAGTGAAGCACGCGAATATCGTATCACGATAACGTTGTTCATAGATATATGTGTACTGGGGTTACATAGTCCTCTATCTAATTGATAACAGATATCAAATTATGGTATTCCAGAGTATTATGATAATTTACTGTGTGTCCATGTCTTCATTTAACGTGGAGTTATACGTAGTGATCGTGAATTCAAAATACGAACTTAGGATTTAACAATATATGGAAATAGTATATTACTTCACTAGTGTGGAAAATAGTATTTTTCTTTAATAGTGTAGAAAAGTGGCCTTTTCCACACGGCATTGAATAAATTAAATTGCAGTACATGTATCGGACAAAAAAAATTTTTAGCAATAATTTCGTATGTGTCAAGCAATGTCAAACAATTTTATAAATTGCTTTTTTTTCATATTTTTTCAGAGCTGATAAACTTATTTTTTGGAATTTAAGGCTAATTTTGAAAAAATTAGAGTAATAACTAAGATTTTCAAAAAAAAATATGCATAAAAATGTTTAATATTAGCTTAGAAAAGTTATTTTATATGAGCTTCTGTATGATAAAATAAAAATAAGAATGAAATGTAACTCTAGCACTTTCTATTACGAAACTTGTCAGAGACAGCTGGTTCATGAATAAATAATAACTTGTCGTCTATTCACCGAAACATTGTAGTTGTTCTTTGTCGATAAGTCTTGATGATATTGATGTGAAACATAAAATATTTAAAAGCTCTAGGACTGTGAGTGTACAAATCACACTGGATCAAGGGCCTGGACAACAACATTTTTCGGAAGGTGTTTATTGTAAAAACTTATTTCCTTAGCGATTTTATAATTTTTAATTTTTGGAGATGTAGTTTCAATTGAAAGATTTTGAAATTTTTTCAAATTTCAGAATTTCTAAATTATGTAACTACTGTGGTTTGTACTTGTACATTTTTTAATTTTTTAAATTTAATTGTTTATTTATGTAAATCGGTAATGAAAAAATATTGTTATGATTCTTAAATGACTGAGTTTTTGATGATTTTTTTTGTTTCTTGTACTTTTAGTATTTTTTATATTTCTGCAAGATTATTATTATTTGAAGTATTAAATAATTTAATTATAGATTTCTATATTGTTCCTACAATTTAATGTTCGAGGGTTTTAGGTTTGATATATTTTTAGTACTGTCACAGATTTTTGAAAAAATATTATTTACATAGATCTAAACTATTTTTCAGATTTTTAGGATTTAAGTTTTTTTTGCTATAAAAAAGATTTTGTTTGATTTACTTTTTTTATTTTTCGTATTTCTATGAATCACTCTGTAGATTTTTCTAATGTGATGCTCTAGGAATCAATGATTTAAAAAGGTTTATAAGTGTTATTATCATTTTTTGAAAAAAAAAAATGTATTCAGATTTTTGAGTAATTCATAGACCAGATTTTTTATATTTCCCTTATTTAAAAAATATGGTCTTATTTATGTTTTTTATAGCTTATAAAATTGAAAGTTTTACAGATTTTACGTATTTTAAGGGCGGGCGGGAGTAATTAAAATATATGCTGTAGCATGTGAAAATTCACTCGACTTTGAGCTATACTTTCGTCGAAATTAAAGCGAATTGACCCAAAAGTCGCATACCTGTACATCGGGTGTACATTTTCCTATCCAGCGAAGCAAGATGAGGGCGATTTATTAATTATTTTCGCAA
>JAPYZL010166764.1:0-25839 GCA_030522825.1 Platygaster orseoliae
GATTGCCATTGTAAAACCCGTGTTGTTACTTATTGTTAGTGCCAGAAGTGAATAAACTGTGCTTGTAGAAATATTGCAAATCCTGTGTTGTTATTTACAGAATAAAGAGAGTTGCACTCTCTGTATAGGTTTACTTTTCGCACTATGTCTTTGCAGCTTAGTTGGTACATGAAATTCAAGACTTTTCACAAAACTTAATTCTCTGTTTACGTCAGTACACTATAACTGAAAAGAAAACTGTCTTTTTTCGATCTCAAAGTTTTTACTGACAGTTTAACATGCCGTCGTAAAGAATTCCATGAAAGCGTGATTACATTTGATTATAAGTTTCAGGCGAAGATTTGGTTTCAAATAACGCGAATAAAATTATTATAACGCATGCCAGCTCCGGCGACGCCAACTTTACGAGTCCCAGTCTTCTCTTAAAGTCCCGTTAGTGAGTTCGCGCGACTTTCCCGACGAAAATACAGGGTGAAAGCGACAGCGAGGGCGTCGCAGGGTGTAAAACCGGGATCGTCCTACCCGCGTGTGTACGCTAGCCATGATCCATACATTATGCACAGACTAATGCTGTTTTTATTCAAAGGTCCTCGCCGCGCAACATGGGTGCCATCTACAAGACACTAAAACCCTGGAAAACGCGTTTTACGACAATATAATTTAATTTTTCAGATTTAAGGAGCCGCCCGCACATTCTACTTGGCGTTCCCCATTCTTTTACAGGCGTATCAACTTTTCACTTTTAAAAATCCACCTCGCTTTCTTTTATAATGTTTGAATAAGGCGGATGGGGGCAGGGGTAAATCTATCGTTTAAGGTTCCTTTATCTTTAATTTTTACACTTGAGGAAGTCAAATTTTACTATTTTTCAACCTTTTTCTTTACTATTCAAATTAGCGGCAGTCCAGTTATCATGAAAGAATCAAAAATAGCAGTCTTACTACTGAATAGCTAATCAAAAATAATTCATTCCTTAGTAATTGGTTTACTAACAATTCAGCTAAAATTTACGTTCTAGTAGTTAATTTCTACCAATAATAGACTAATATTACAAAACGGCCATTAAATAAGTAGTTTTGAATGGTTTTCCTCACAAATATACTTCTTCATTTTTGTATTTTTATTGGTTACTCTTTTTTTTGCGGAATTTGGTGTAGCTGTATCTAGTGAATGACTTAAAAGTGTACATAGTAACTATACTTATATCCCAAATGTTACATTAAAACTTTTATATCTTTTATATCACTATTTTTTGATAAAATTGTAATTAGACTACAAAATTCATATATTCAACTTGAAATTGAACAACCTCAGCCTATGATTTCGTAAAAAATTCAAGATGAATGAAAAAAATCAATGGCAAAAAAGTTTTGGGTAATGTTTGATGTTTGAAGTTACAGTTTTGAAACAACTACTACGAAATGTGTAGTGAAAATGCATGGTTTTTCAGAATTAGCGAAAAATTCAAGCAATCCAATAAAAATTTTATTGAATGTCATGGTCCAATTTTTTAAAATATTGGATAATTTATTTTATTTTATATTTCGATATTTTTACAGGTCGAATTTTTCACTCACTTATAGTAATTAATGTGATTCACTAAAATTTTAACTGTAATTGATTTTATTTCTGAAACTTGATCGTAGAAATTCACATTTCTTACAGTTAGCGGTAAATCACGTCTACCTAAATTTTTGCAAACAATCAACAATGTCCACGAATTTCTCTCATCTAGGAGCTCATCACGATTTCACGATTTCCAATGACATCAACAGTCACAAACATGAAAACTCACTACCTTCCTTCCACCAAATGAAATCTCATCCAATCAATGCGAAATTGAAAAGAGAGGAAAAAAATGACATCCTAGTTCTTGAGGGATATGAAGAGTTTATTATTCGAGCCGCAACAGTGGCGAATCCGATTTAATTTATCAAGCGGGCAATCCTATCGTCTCGCGGATCTACAAGATATTTCACTCGGATCCTTTGATCAAAATACGCGCTTAATCATCGTTCGCCTGGCACCTGGGGACTTGCTCGTCGCGGCCGCCTTCACACCGCATCACTCTCTCCCTCCCTCGCCCCTCCGTAACCCACAACTACAGCTCTTACAGATACTCCTGTTATTCCAACTCTGACGAATCTACTGATTCCGCGCCTTTTCTTTCCCCTTCCTCTTTTTTTCGCGAAGGTTTGAAAAAAAAAAGGAAAAAAAATAAAACAATCCGAGTAACCACGAGACAATGCACGACGCGGGTTTTTGTCGAGAGAGGAAAATATGGAAAGAGGGAAAGGGGGACATAAAGGAAATATCGGTCCTCGGCTTGCTCGGTCGTCGCTTCTTTTAAGATATTAAAACTCGTCATCAGCTGATGCCTTTATTAGCGCGTCATGATGATGGATACAGTCGAGAACTTTCAATACTAGCAAGGTGCTTGGCTAGTGATGAATTTCTATATGGTGTTAATCCAGAATTTTCCAAGGGTTGAGATAAAAATTTATAAATTTATCAATTTACTCAATGTTACACGCGCTTGTACTCTTCATGTATCGTAATTTTATAACTACTTGCATTCAGGCAATGAACCAAAAAATGTATTTCTGAACATGTTACGATAAAACAATTTTTATTGCATTTATACGGAAACTTATTTTTGGGATTCTCCTATTTTTAAATGATACCAAATTTTTTTTTTAAATCTGAAATAGTCAAATTTTAATAGATTTCATATATTGATCACTAAAAGATTTTTGTGTCATCCATTATCTTGTGCTCATACATTGACAAACACATGAAAATGTGGGTCTGTAGAATTCGGTACAAACAGGTAGGAATCTGTGATTGTGACTTACTTTTCAGTTGCAGCAGTTCTGCAAGTGAGATAATATTATTGTCATTGCGATAATAAATTGAAAAACATCGAAATATAAATGTTCGTTTTGAAGGTGACTAATTAGTATGAAATTTTCACCTAAATGAAATGAATGAAAAAGTTTTTTAGATAGATATTTATAACGCTTGTTTTTACTCCTTGATTGGCAAAATCCACAACGATCATAAATAACATATGAATTAAAAACAATTTTTGGCTCTCTTTTAGCTTTCGTCATTTAAATTGAGCACTTTAAGTGAAACCATTTTGAAATTCTTAATGCTTCACAATTTATTTACAGTTGAACTGATGAAGACGTTTATTTACAACGTATAATTCATAAGTAAATTTCTTTAAAAAAAAGGTATGATAAAGAAATTGATTATCGACTATTTATTGTAAATTGATTTTCTAATCAGTGAGCCTATGAATTATAAAAGATTCATAACTTCAAATTGACTTCGTTAATAAGGTTAAAATAATACGCTGAAAGCAAGAAGGTAGCATTAAACTTTTAAACATTTTTGTTGCCTTCATGAGATCGATAACGTGAAAGTTTTGTAGGCTAAGTTAATATATATATTATTTAAAGGTGGTAAATAATTATATAAAAATAAATTACTTTCTCACGATCACTGCCTTACAAAAATGCAATAAAATAACGAAAATTGAATACGATTCGATGAAAAATTGAGTTGCGAATAAATTGAAACTCATCAAAAATGCTGAGCCCTCAAGCTAAATCTTCGAAGAATGACGGAGCTCGCGCAGCGTGTACGCGAAAAGAGCGGCCGCGATATAGCTCATTTAATTACAAATTCCATTAAAATGAATGCCAGTTTAGAAACAAAGTCCACATATCTGAATTAAGCCGTGGGGCGACACGTCTTAATCAGGTTAATATAAATATGAAATATGCAGAGAGTGTTGGCTCCGGGCTCGTTGGACACGAGCTGCTAAAGGGTAGCCTACTTCGGACGTATGCGCGGGACATACGTGTGCCACCGCCTTACGACTCCTGCGGGGGCGCCTTCATATTAACCCTTGCATATTAAGGGCGCGATAATAGGATTCTCAAACATTAACGCCCACGTTCGCGAGCGGGAAAAAAAAGTTTCGCGCCCGATCGATGCCAGGCGGTACCAAATTTTGTTATATATCAGGAAAAGCTCGCAATATACATTAATGAAAACGTATACGACGCGTCGAAGTCGGAGGCACATTATTTACCCCCCGGAAAACAATAGTTCCGTAGGATGTATTTACAGACGCGTTGGGAGCAAACTTTAATCAAGAGGATACGGGGAAGGGGCGAAAATAGAAATGATTGCGGGCGTATATCGATAGCATATTATTTTCGCCGGGTCGGAAAAGCGTCGAAATCCGTAGGAATGAGCGCTGATGAGAATTCAAATTGCGAATTCCTGATTTAACCGAGCGGCGTAATAACTTTATAAGTCACGATCCGCTATGAAATTGGGAAAAGCGGAGGTGGCGTTGGCACTTGGCGTCAAACATCCCGTCGACGGTTAAATCGAGAAAGAGAGGAAGCTCGTGGAAAAATGGAGGAAAGAAAATAGAGCGACGAAGAGGGAACGAGATGATACGTTTGTGCGTGGTCCCAGAGTCCCCGAGCCGATCCTACCAAGTTATTTAAATTCAAATTCGAAATATCACCGAGGGTCGCTAACATATTGTTTGTTTCGTTTGCAGTGTCGTTGCGGTAACAATGCCGGGGGTGCAATCGCGATCGAGGCATCCTTGCTCCTTCAATTCCGCGCATTTCCGGACGATGCTTTTATTGGGTCGTTAAAACTTTTTTGATTTTTTTTTAATTGAATTGACCTTTGTTTTTCGAGATTTCTATAACGTATTTGAAACAATCCAAAATTGACGAAATTTATATGAAGGACAATTTTCTATGATTCGTGCTAGTAAGGAATGCAGATAGAAGACTTATTTAAAGGTCTTCTGATAAAAAATTTTTTTTTAGACAAAAAGTTGAAAGAAGTAATTGATTTTGTATTTGACAAACATTGATGAATATTGATGAATATTGATAATGTTGATAATATTTTATAAATATTGATAAGTATTGATAGTGTGATGACAGCTTTCGGAAGCTTATTTTCCTACATTTTTTATACGCTTACTTAGTTTCAAATAATTATTGATAAAAAAAATTTCAAAAAAAACTTTGATTTTCAGCCCGACTTTATAGCCAACTGCTTCCAACACATGTAGACTCTGCGTAAGTTAAAAATAAGATAATAGGCAAATTAAAATTCTACTAAATATTTTGAACACAATCTAGATGAGAAATGTGCGATAAAAGAACTATGTTTTATAATTCTGAAAGTATGCTGTCACCTTAACAGGTGCTTTATAGAATATACAGTTAATTTAAATACGCACTTACTATGCTCGAAAAAATAGAAAAAGCTTTTTTTTCGAAATTTCGATTAGAAAAATTTTGACAAAGAAAAAAAGATGGTTTTTAAAGTTATTGTCATATGTTTTTCACTTCTCGACATTTCTAGTATATAATATAGTAAAAACTATTGAACGGAATATTAAAAAGTCACGTAAATTTTGAAATCTTAACATCAATTTTTTTTTTAATTTTCTCTTCTCTGAATTAATAAGTTAAATTTTGATTGTCGAAAAACTTCAGCCCTTCAAAACTTTTTTTAACTTTGTATATTTTTGGTATGGATGTTTATGATTTTTATTTTTCAAATAATTTTTGCAGAATTCCTACAGTCTAATTTCAATGTATCAATAACGCAATTAACGTATTAAAAAAAAAAAAAGATTTTGGGGCTTTCGATCTCTAAAGATTGCAATTCTTGATTTAATGTAATTTTGAACCTAAAAAAAGTCTAATTTTTAGCGATTTCTTGAAGTCTTAAAATCGATTTTCTGATCTTTAGCTATAAACTCTGTAATAATATCAACTTTTTTTCGTCTTTCTACATTATTTATCAATAGTTAATTCTCGCATTTAAAAATAATTAAATTTTTGAGAATTTCACATAAATAATGAAAAAATTATAATTTAACAAGAAAAGACAATCATAAATGTCACGTCGATAAAAATGCATTATTTCAGACAGTCCTAAAAATAATGTCTAATCCCATTGAAAAGATAGTGTAAAGTTTAACTAAACGCCAGAAACATAAGTATTTTTGTGATGGTAAGCTGTAACTATAATTTACCCTCAAAATTAATTCAACATCTCTTTTCGAAGAATAAACAAAATAATATATTATTATGGACAATACATCAATTCTTTTCTCCTCTTTAAACTACTTCAAAGTCATATATTTCAGTTTTTTATCACGACTTTTATTTTAAAAATACATCCAATAATTCCTCAAACTTTGACCTTACAATTAGAATCTGATTGCATAAATTACTCCAACCATTAATATGTTTTTTAAAAATTTCACTATTCCCACTGTGCTCTCAACCATATTTTTCTCCCACGTATTCCCATATTTCGAATAAACCCTTTCCGAAATGTGACCGTACATACTTTTTCCTTAAAATTGCAAAACCCTCTTATGAGATAAACGACGAAGAACTAGCCCTTGAAACAGTTGAACGCCGTCCCTTGACCTTTTTGCCACTTGTAAGGGCGCTGGGCAAAAAGACTTAATTAATGGCCGAATGTTTCGTTCTTACTCGTTTTCGGGCTTCTCTGTCGCAGCCTCCCTCAGGGCGTCCATGCGACCATGAGACCTGGCAAACGAGAAGACCTGGTCGCGAGATGACGGAGTGCTCTCGGAGGAACGACCCTCGATGCAAACTCTTCGTATGAATATGTCTCCGTTAATTCCCCGTCCCCGTCCCAACTTCGTCCCAGAGTAGAGTGTCGCTTGTTTACCAGGGAATAGGAATATTAAAAACTTGCGTCTCGCCTTGCTCTCCCTCTCATTCTCTCTCTATCGCTGCCAGCAAGTCGCGTGGAAAAAGTGCCAATGAATAACTGACGACTTATTACCTTCCCATTCGATTATACAATTAAGGTGCTCCTTTCCGGGGTGTAATCGCAAAACTTGCGTTGAGAATAAAAATGATTTTTTGGAAGAATTTTTCTTTTGTAAATTTTTTTTCATGTTCAAATGATGAATGGTGAGGATTCAGTTTTTAATTCAGAATTGTTTAAATCAAATTTTTTTATCTGATTGACTTTTGGCTGCATACTTGTGAGTATAAAAATAGTTGATAACTTGTTGTAGTATCCTATGTATGCAAGTAGGATTCTATGGAAAAGTTAACATTCGAGAAATTGTAAGCTTGCCTTCGGTGGACATCCCAGGGTTATACTTGATTAAGGCTTTGCGGACTTTGCGGTACATTCGTGCTGAAACGCGTTAGCATATTACGACTTCAGGCAACATTACTACCCTTTAAAACCCTTGAAAAGCGCCGTTAAACGAGGCAAAACGAACATTAGCGAAAGTCTTGACGTTCCCAAAATGTACAGTAACTGCTTGCGTTACTAATATCCATTTTCCTATAAACTTTTTTTTAATTCATCCATATTTTTACATCGCAACAATGCAAACGACTATTCTAAGCACTAGAACAATTTCGAATAAAATTGTTCGTGAATATTGATATTCCATGACAAATGAAATCCTTTTTGCAACGAACCACGAAAATCAATAAACTGACGATTCGAAGTGCCAACTTTCATAAACGATACTCTAAAACATATTCAATTTTTTTAAAGAAAATTGTTCTTGATGGCACTTGTCTCCTATATATGCAACAAGCTACAGAAATCGATTAATCGACGATTTAAAGTACCCACTTTATAAAAAATATCCTTAAAATTATCATAAATTCATCATGGAACGTTAAACCTATCAAACTTGTTTATCTTCAGGCTATGGAATGTGCATTTTATGATGGAATCAAATGAAAAAATGTTGAAACATTTAATGACTATCCTAAATAAACAACATTTTTAGAGAATTCGTTAGTAAAAAATAAATTATTATTCAAAGTCATCATGTGATTGTATTATAATAAAAAATTCTCTGAGTAAAACAATAGAAGAAAAATTTTGTTCATAGATGTTAATAAATTGGAGACATAGTAGAAAGTTTGAAAGAATTTCGATAAATAAGACATGAAGATCAAGTAGTTTACAGGAGATTGTGATAAAGAAATTATGAAGTTAAATACGAAGTTGCCAAGTCCCGAACAAAACATGGGGAACGATATTTGGCCCTTCGAAACGAATAAGTTACGATGGTTCATGAATGCCACGTAACGAATGTGACACTAGCTAGAAAGCGGGGTGAATAGCTCGCAGTTAAGGTACACTATGAAACTATACTACGTGATTTTCTATGCTGAAAATTGTTTTACGCCTTAAATGCGACCTGCTGTGCAAGAACAGTTGGCGCGTTAAAACATAATAGCGTGACACAAACGCACTGTCCTTGAACGTCGTTAAACCTATAAAAAATCGAACAGGTCGACTTGAACTCTAGTTCAACGTATAAGTTTTAGATATCATTTCAAAATCGTTTTTTTATAATTATTTTCATCAATTTGCGCTTGAGGAAATATAATGTATAGAGCAGTGACACAGAAAAACCGATTTATTTGGCTATAACAAACATTTCTTCTTTAAAAATTTGATTCACTTGAACAAATTTCGAATTCAGACAGACTAATGCTTTTAGACACTAACAAATTTTTTTCAGTCGAAACAATTTACGTTTCTGCTAAATTGAATTTGTTTGTCTGTACTAAAAAATTTTACAGTCAAAGGAAATTGTTTGTCTGAACAAAAAAAAATATTCAGGTAAACCAAATATTTGGTTGGTCAAATAACGACCCAACGTTTGTTTGAACCAACCAAATTAATTCAGTGATTGTATGTTTAATGCTATTTATCTTGGTAAGAAATTTTCTACCATCCAAAAATTCATACAAATGTGTGGTATGGAAACAGTGAATTATTCCAAACCCGCAGAAGTGTGAACTCGACTAGTGCCAGTTTGCAAGCCCATGTACACATAAATTGCGTCACTCCATTGTAACTAGTCCGGTAACCACAATAATCTGCGCGGTGATATGCAGTGATCAGCGTCTTCGCCAACTCGCATTAAACTTCCTCGATTAATCAAGCGCCTCCATCTCGTTACCCTTTCGCGAATCTAGTATGCCAACAGGTCATCCCCTCGTAATGTAAACTAATCAAACTCGAGCCTGGGCACTAATGTGTCCATTACGTCCTCCTGCCCTTGGCCCAGCTTTTCATTGCTCATAATCCGCTCTTTGCAAACTTAATTTTTCCGGTCTTCCGCAGAATAATAATTTTGAGGTCGATATAATACATAGAACTGCAATATTCAAAAGTTTCTAGACATTTCGTTACTTTTTTTGACGTAGAACTACGTCTCTCGCCGCGCTTTTAAGAAGGTTGCAACAGGAGGGTAAATTTAGTAACATGCAACGGCAAGGGCAACGGCAACGGCAACGTAAAGGTTGCTATAGGGGGGTAAATTTAGTAACATGCAACGGCAACGGCAACGGCACCGGCAACGAAAAGGCTGCTATAGGGGGTTCCCAATTTATGAGTCCCAAGTTCACAAAGGCTCAAATTATTTTAGGGCCTTCTGGATTAGGCCCAAACAGTGAACCCTAAATTTCAGGGTCCCAATGTATCAGGCCCAAATACACAAGGGCCAAATTATTTTTGGGCCTTCTGGATTGTGCCCCAAAAGTGAGTCCCAAATTTCAGGTCCAGAATTTATTTATATCAGGCCCAAAAATAATTTGGGCCTTGTGAATTTGGGACTTGTTAATTGGGCCATAGATTACAAGGCCCGATTTAAGTTAATTCAATTTAATTAAATTCAATTGGTGGAGGTTTTTTTTTTTGAGATAAAACTTGTCACTTGTTAACGTAGTTCTACGTAACGGCACAGATTTTTTTAACTTTCGTGAAAATTTCTTGGATTTACTTGAGCTTCTAAATAAGACAACACTGAAAATCTCAATTCATTGACTGAAACTAATGTTTGATCGTCATTTGACCATCCAAATACTTGGTTTACATGAATTAAGGTTTAGTTCAGACAAACAAATTTTTTTCGACTGTAGAATATCGAACACGACTCGTAATGCAAATGAGGAATATTTACACGGAAAAAAATTGGTAAAGTCGACTAAAAAAAATTGGGAACTTTACTATTTTAATCCGGTATATATGCAGCTGCATTTTTATTAGTAAATCCTACTACTTTAAATTAGTAAGATTTTTGACTAACTAAGTAGTCGTTTCAGCTATTTTATCAGTTAACTTAAGTAGTTCAAAATGTACAAGATATTGTCGTTTACATACAGCTCTACTACTTTTTTAGTTGCAACAGCTAATTGTTTACTTATAAAAATAGGAACTTTTACAATCAGTACCGTGACAACAGTTCCTTATTTCCATTGAAATAACGAAATAAAGTACTTACTTCGGCTAACGTATTTTACTATTCTTACTATTAATGTAGTAAAATTTATGTGGTATTATATTTTTCATTGCAAAAAAATTTCGATTTAAGATTATTTTGTTCTTGTAAATATACACATTTTCTGTGGGAAAGTAATCTATAACACTGAAAAGTGCGATCCCGGTTACGTAGCCAGTTGATCTTACCGGGAATTGAAGCTATAACCTTTCCTATTTACTAACCTACCTACCTAACCAGTACTCTATGGAACGCGCATATTTATTCCGAAATTAAAAAGGCCAAGTTGTAGAAGAGCTTCGTACTGAGGAATATTTTTAAATAAAAAATATACCTACAAGGGCTTGTATAATTCATGGTTATTGTTAGAAAAAAACTTAAGAAATCTAAAGAGGTTTAATTGGACACCTGTATTTGCAAATTACATATGATTCTACAGTAATACAAACGAAATCAGTGAGAAACCAATGAGCAGCTCATTCTATTATTTGTAAAAAGTAGAAAAAAACTCTTTTTTAAATCGATTCTTAAATCGACCTACGGAACTCTACTGAAGAAAAAAAAAACAAAGGATAAAATACAAATCCTGATACTTGTTCTCACATAAGAAATTCTGCTGTTAAATTCCTGATAGGTGTTTCCATATAGTGTTCTACGTTAAATTTTCTATTTCAAGGGAGCGCGATACAAATTAAAGTGTTTTTTCGTAAATTTTTAACAATGTGTAGCAATTTTTGTAGATGTGGAAAAATTCAGGTTAACGAATCAAAAAAGATATTCAAGTTAGAAGTTTAAACTAATCAGATTTCTCAGATTTCAAACTTGAATATCGTTTTCCATTTTGAGTTGTGTAAATTTTGTAAAGTTTACTCATGAAAATAGTCATGTCATATACTTATAAATAACTGTTCTTACAAAAAATAGTTGCTGAGATTCAGCAACTTTATTAATCATTTTAACTAGTAAAATAGTAAGTGCGATTAAATAAAAAAGTTGATGGTAGTAACAAGTCATCGTAATATTAAGTCATAAAACTTAATAAAATTAACTAATAAATATTATAAGATGGACTAACTTTATAAGTAGAGTCAACCAATTTATTGTTTCTTCTTTACAGTCCACTATTGTTTAGAACAGAAAATGAAGTTTGTAAAGTTACCTAATAAAAATAGTTAATTCCTCGACCAGAGTGTCTGATTTTAATGTACATAAACACTTACTCTTACAAAAATTAGTTGCTAAGATTCATAAACTTTGGTAGTTATTTCAGCTAATAAAATAGTCAGTGCGATCGATTAACAGAGTTGATATTAGTAACTGGCCACCGTAAAATGAACTAATAAAACTTACTGATATGAACTAATGGGAATAGTGTAATGAACAAACTTTCTTGGTTAAGTCAACTATTATTTTTACTAATTTTCAGTTAGTAAGGGTTACTAATTATTTTTTTCCCTGTAGGGAGAATTTCTTGGCAACAGAATCCCGTTGCTACGATATCCTTCCGTAATATCGTCCATTACATTACTAGTCATGTTATATACAATTAGTGTATGAGTAATTTATTGTGATTATAATAGGAAAGATCTTTTGAAAAAGTTTTATTGTAATGATGAAGAAGAGAAAATGTAAGTTTGAAAAAAAATCGTTTTTATCTACTTACAAATTTTAGAGACTAGAAGCTTTTGAATTTGTGATACAAACGATGTGAAAAATTTTTTGAAAATCACATAAACATACAGGAAAAGTAGAATCATTCAGGAATAAAAATTATTGTTGAATTCGAAAACATTTAAAAAATGTAAGGTAAAAAAATCAATTTGATAAATGTAGAAAGTTTAACATATTTCATTTTGAAAGTTCAGTGTTTGTAACGGGTAATTTCGAAAGTGAAAAAAATCACAAAACTTATTGTTGCATATAAACCAAATGATGTTTAAAGAGTTTAAATCAAATAATGAAATAAATCTAAATATAATACTAAGAAATTCGAAAAACTTAAATTTTTATATTTGTAATTTTTATAATTTTTGTCCATTCTTGAGTATAATTCTTTTGTAAAAAAAATTTACACGAAATGGGAGTTAAGACGAACGAAAATTTTTTTCTACTGGGAATATTAGGTTCTTAAGCTGAAAAGACCAAAACAGTACAATCAAAAAATTAAATAGTACTAAATTGCACAATATTTAATGCTAATTAGATACAATAGCCGGAAATTTGTTGCTCCTGTATTTTTCGAGATATCGCAGTAAATTTGAGCTCGGAATTCAGAACTGAAAGAAAGGAATATTTTTGATCCCGCGATCTTGCTGATTTGACGTAAATGTTGTCATTAGAAAAATAATTACAATTGTCAATTGAAAAGCATTAAAATCAAGATAACCTTGAAATAAAAAATATTCTTTTAAAGTTGAAATAAGTTTGAAACACAGTATCGATATTCAACGTGTGTTACCCTAACGTTGAAAACAAAAGTCTGAAAATTTTTATTTTAAAACATTCAAGACGAATTGAAAAATTCGTAGTTATCGAAAAATAAATTCATTCATTTTAATAGATTTAATATTTTAAAAGCAAATACTTGCTTTTTTGAAAATTCCTCCTAAAATTTGTTTTTTGTTGTAAAGTGTACCTATTAGATTCTTAATTAAAAATTTATTACTGTCATTTTATATTTGCGAAAAATATGAAAAAAACATTGCGAAATATGAACGAAAATTCCACAGAACTTCAGTAAGCGAGAAATTACAAGTTGATACACCGCATTACATTTTGCATCATAAAAAGTCTTTAATATCGCTTCATATGAATGAACCAATTTAATTTTCAGCCAGTTCAATCTACAACTTTTGCGAACAAACATTAATCTCGTACAAGTGAAAAATATTCCTTGCACTCGGAGAAAATGTTGCCGCCCTAAGCCTCCGGCGAAAACTACCGTTTTAACGAAGGGTGAAACTATCAATTATTAACAATTCCATCTGTTGGCTCATCTTTCTACCCTGCAAAAGTATGTCATAAAGCTATATTGGTCTTATGGCTAAAATGTAATCTCTAGTGATCTATGAACTTCATTTTTATCGTTTTTGATGAACTTCCCCTTCCCTCTGTTTTCCCGTAGATGATTATTAATATAAGTTAGTGAATAAAAGAGAAATATAAATCTTTTAATGTCGAAAATCGGAATCGCTACAAACACAATTTTTTCAATGTTTAATCTATTTTGAAAAACTGTGATACATGTATTAATTTTCTATCCTATGGTTGTGATAAATTAATTTCGTAAATAAAGAATTTCAATGAATTAAATTCAACAAAATAAGTTAAGCATCTTAAGCAATTGAAATAAGAAACAATATAAAATAAAATATAAAAATTTTTCACATTTAGGGAGTGAAAATTTAAATATCCAAAGAGTCGAAACTAAAAATTTTAACTTTTATATTTACAATTGAATAATAAATATATGTATTTTAGGCATATCAAATTATAATCATATATTGATTATAATCATGATTGATCTATAAATACATCAATAGCGTATACGTATTTATTGTTTACATATATTAGGTCCTAAATCTTTTATCGAAGTCAGAAGTTTCAAGACCACGAGATCGTTAAAAAAAATATTTAATTTTTTTTTATTCATCTACTGCACTTAAATCACGGATGAGTTGATATAATTAAATGATATATTTATTTAATGGATCAAGTCAAAATGAATTATTTGTAAATTTGAAAAAAATAATTGCTTATGACTTATGGTAAAATAAATATTTAAATAATCATTCATTTTATTATATAAATTAAAAAAATAAATTATATCCTAAATAATTCAATTATAAATCAATTCCTATGTTAATCATGAATTTATAATTCTTGTCGAAAAGGACGGTTTATTGTTCGAATTCGTCAAATGATCATGAATTATTCTATGTATTATATTATTCATGTGTAATTAATAATTCAAAATAAAATCCGAAACAAATTTAAATAATATTAAGAAATATAAATAATTTTTCAGATAAATTCATTGAATTAATTAATTAATTTCATAATTTCATGAATTCATCATCAATTTATTAAGTATCCATAAATTTACAATTGATTTTTGAATAATGATTTAAAGAATAATGGAAAACATGATAAAAAAATAATCAGTTGAATCATGTAATTATGTAAATAAAAATATTAAATAAACAGCATTATAGCAGAAATTCAATATCCATACTAATAGAACTTTTTGATTTTTACATTTGAAAATTTTTTTCTTCCGAAAGAATTTTTCTGATAAATTTCAACTAAAATAATATCAATTGACTAGTTCCTAGTAAAATCATTCAATTTCAAGAAAATTCAAAAAAAAAAAAGAACATGTACTAATAACTGCACTAATTGCACTGACTTAAAAAAATCCTAGTTCCTAAACAAGGAATTTTGGCTAATCCAGTTCATACTTGATAGTATATATTCAATTAATTTGTTATTGAAAAATAATTTTTTGAAGAATGAACTCATGCATCGTCGAAATTTTTTTAGTGAAATTTTTTTATTTTCTACAAATCACTATTGACAGAAATTTGTACACGAAAAAGGAAGATTTGACTTTTTTTTCCTAAGTTCCCTTGATGAAATTTAAAAAATATAAGAGATGGACGGTTTTTGACCGAGTAATTGCAATGAGCAACACGTTGTCTACGGCGAAATAAATGGAATTTTGATGAAACGAGAAAACACGCATCTCATTGATTTTTATTAATAATCTATAATATAATTTTACGCAAAAAAACCACCCTGAATTGCCAAGACGGTTTAAAATAAAATGACACAAAACTGAATGAAAAATATTATAAACATACTGTGAACTTTGTTGTCTTGCGATTTTCAATACATTTCCAGAAATAAGTTTACCTTCATCTCATCAAACCCACAGTCAGAAATTTCGACCAGCGAACCCACGAAACCCACACTGAACTTCAGCGGAAACCAGGAAATGCCCAGGGATCGCCGTGGGTGTTGAACTTTATTAATATCCTTATCAAAAACAGCGACCCTGCTAACTACAGTTTGTTACAGTTCGCGAAGCCGAAGCTTTGCCTCGCTTCCCGAGATATCTGCAAGCTCAAGTAACCGAGCTTGGCTTTGTGAGTCCGGAAGGACTTGCCCGTATCTTCTCCAACTATCTGCCAATACTCCTAATCACTCGAACACCGTATTATCCGCATTTACATTTACATCGCCTCTCTCGCCCTTTATCTTTAACCTCTTTTTTTTATCCAACTCCGGCATTTTCAAGCCAGAAAAAAAAGTTCGTCAGCAATTCCGCCGATAGAGCAAAGCGTGATGTCACGACTTCCTCGAGGTTTTCAGCGGCAGGAGTTGCCGAAGTGGTAGCACGAAGCTAGTTGTCCCCACAGGAGCTGTGTACTGACTTTCGCCCCTATCTGCAACCTTGCCTTCTGACCTCACCCCTCCCCCATTCAACGTTTTCGCCGTGCTTGAGCTTTTCCGACAACCGCGACGCGACGAAAAAACTGTTGAATGTACCTGAGTCAAAAAAGAAGAAAATTGAGTGTAGAAAAAATGAAAAATATAGCAAGAAAGTCATGAGTTTAGGGATGAGTGGCATTGGAAAAAGATTCTTCGTGAATTGAGCATTATGAGAATTGTTATTTTGGACAGTATGTTAAAGGAATAAAAACACACTGAAAAAACAATTTATTCAGCTGAAACAAATGTTTAGTCGTTATTTTACCAACCGAGTATTTAGTTGACTTGAATAAATTTTAAGTTGAAACAGTTTTTTTTTACTGTAAAATGTTTTTTAATTCGAAAAAGAAATTCAAATTAGGATAAAAGTAAATTTTTTAGACTTAAACAAAATTTGTTGCAGTCCAATAAAATTTTTATTTGTCTGAATAAAAAAATGATTCAAGTGACCAAATGTTTGGTTGGTCAGATGACGACCAAACGTTTGTTTGAGTCAACCAATGAGTTTATTTAGTGTAAGTTGTCGAAAAGTTGTATAAATGCAATAATTATTTGTTGGGTGATTTCTTTCAAGGACAAACATTCAAAAATAATTTTAAAAAAATTTTCAATATTTACAATGAATAATGAAGATATATTTATGCTACAAAAAACTCTATAGCCTATAACAGAACGGCTATCTATTATGCATTGTTTTTTTGTGCATATCTACATTCGCTATTGCTATATGTTCAAGAAAGAAAGTGAGAAAGTAATGAGTTTAGGGTTTAGCGGCATTCGAAAAAAGGTTCTTTGTGCATTGATTATTTTGAGATTCGTTATTTTGGTCAATATGTTAAAAGAACAAAAAAAAAGTTGTTTCAAAGTTTTGATAAATGCAATAATAATTTTTTATTATTCAAATGATAATATATTAGAAGTGATTTTTTTAAGAAAATACATTCAAGGATTATTAATGAAAATATTCAGTAATTTTGAGAATTAATTAATAAGATAGTTTTGCGCTACATAAAATTTTGCAGCTTGTACCATAGTAGAATTATTAAAAAAATATATAACTACAAAAATACACGAGATTTAAACGTTCAAGAAATGTTGTACCCTTGATGTTAAAAGTGACTCTTTATGCTTTTATAAATACAAAAAGTTGCTATAAATAACTTCAAATGTACTAAAAAACTTTAATTAGGAGAAATTTCGATGTTTGAAAAAATTATACGCTCAATATCAACAGTTAATACTTCTTACACTGTTAAAAAAAAAAAAAATTTTTTCACTGAAAAAATCGTAGGCGGAAATTCACGACAGAGTCAAATGTGCAATAAGTTCATCAAGATTTAATACTCTTTTTATGAATTTTCGAAGAAGACAAATGTAAAGAATAAGTAGTAAATCCTTTTCTGAATCGCGGAGAATCATGTTTCAGGTTGTGTTATTTTAGGAGCACTCACCTCCTGTGGTGACGGATGTTTTTCCTTTCGAACAAACGAAACACCGCTAGAAAACGTCGCGTTCTCAATAAAATGCACACATAAGATTTATCATCGATTTTGCTCGAACATATACTTGTTGACAATTTCTTCCCTACATCATTCTGAATTTTGATGAAACGATTTTTTGTGAGTGAAACGAAGTCTTTTGAAATGTCATTAAAAAAGTCGCCTAAAAAAGAAACATATTTATTGACTTGAATATAAAATCATTTTCAAATATTGTTTACATGCGAAATACGTAAAATTGCACATAATTAAAAAAACTTTTTAATAGAATATTGCTCACAGCATTTGTATGTATATTTACATAGATAATAAACTTTTGTTTTCATATCAAAAAGCTAAAAAACTCGAGCAAATCTCAGAAATTCACAGATGCACGCCAATCAAAGCTCGCAATCATAAAGACGAAAAACATTTTTTAACAGAAACAAAATAAAATGATGAATCCCACTCAAATCATGATCTAGTCATTCTACAGATACATATTTTTATAACTATTTGCAAAATTTTTTTATTGTTGAAACTTCAGATTACCTTTCAACAGTTTCTATAAATTGTTGAAAAGAGAAAAAAAATGCTATTGAAGACAATTGAATCAAGAAAGTCAAAAAATATCTTTCTGAAATATATTTTTTATATCATAAAAAAAATTAAAAACTATAATAACACTTTAGTAACAAGAATTAAAAAATTGATAGTTTTGATCTTGTATTCACAATTTACAAATAATTGTACATTTGGACGTTAATTATTAGCAAACTGTGAATACAATATTGTATTGCGAATTTTGGACATCGCTTAATTTGACGAAACCATAACATTTTCGGCTTCGCCTCGGACCGTAAACTTTCGTTTCGTCAAAACAGGTATTTCCAAAATTCACAATAATATACCTATTATTCTAAAACTCTCCACCTTATATACATATGTATTGTCGAAAGGAAGTAACAGTCAAATTTCTATGATCTTTTTCACAATTGATTTGTCAAAGATCAGTTTAACTGTTTCTTGAAAGGAAACACGAAATTCATAGGATACCAAAGAGGTAGCACAATAATGATCACTGCATTGACAAAATTTTTTTGCGGTTCTTATGACAAGATTTATACCAAGATGAGATGATAAATCAACGATTGAATGGTCCTTCACTGCGTGAATCAGTTACAGATGAATAAGCCAAAATATGCGAAGAATAGAGTCGCATCTGGAAGCGAGGTGCCTTCAAAAAAAAAATGTGTTATGTTAAAATTTTCCGGTGTCAACTCCTATATTTTTTTTTCGCTCCAAAACTAAGTAAAATAGTTGCGATCATGACGAATCTTTCTATCTATATCAACTCATATTCAAGCAATGAAACTTTTTTCTAACCAATTTTTACATCATTGTTTTGGATTTTGTTCTGAACTTTTCCTACGTGTAACATGACGCTAGAAGAAATTCAATTTCTTAAATAATAATCGATACAAGACTAGAATATAACATAAATGAAAATTTATGGTAGAAAGTTCTGACGTTAAAAGTTTAAAGTGTAAATATGTTTTCAAAATAAGATTATTTGAGATACTTAGGGTACATGAAAGTCAAATAATGCGTTGAGAATATTTTGTTTTGTTTTTAATTGAAAAACAAAAAACAGTTGATAAGTAAAGACATTACAGGCTGAATTCTTTTCGTTTTGGAATTACAGTAAAGAGGCTTGAAAAGAGTGGAAACATTTATTTCTAAAACTTTTTCTCGTCAACCCTCGCAGTCAAGTGTGATTTCGAGATCGGCGATGAATCGCGTTGCGTTTATTAGCATAATTCACCGATTCCAGCACCCGTTGACAGTCATAAACAGCGAGTCAGTAAACTTGGCGTATCCTCGTGGGTATCTTTTTCACAGACGTGGCTTTTGTAAAATGTAAATAAAAGCGAAGCCGGAAAAACCATCGGTCTGGGACAGATGATAGACTGAAGAGGCAACTGGGAGAAATATCCAGTTGTTAATTGTTGATCCTGGAATTGAGTACTACAATAAAAATCGTAATATTTTAACGTTAAACTTTTAGGATTATTCTTGGTAATGAAAGTCCATTCGATGTCTAAAAATATCAGGGACTTGAAATAAATAACAAATTGTAGTTTACCAAATGATAATGAACACTCTTCTGCCTCTCTGAAAAAATCGCGTTTTGTCACTTTTGCTTACATGATGCCTCCATGCATCCAAACGCACCTGCGTATTAAACAATCACCCCCAGGAACACATACTTTAAAAGCATGTTTTTCTTTTCCACTTGTCGAAAAGAAAATCATAATTCTCGTCCCTGCTTTTATTGCGTGGGACGATGTCGATAAATCTTTCTGATGATGAAGCGCGACTGAATAATATCCCGAATATAAGGGGTCGAAATTCGCAATATGCACACGCCACATCTGTTTGCCGTCGAAACGAGCTATTCGATTTCGGCGCAGTTAACGTTTCGGTATCGTAACGTTGCAAAAAACTCGAAGGCAAACAAAGAAAAGCTCATTCCTGTTTCGGAGAGTAGGTGCGGATAATCCGATGAATGTGCCGTATCGACGATATCATTGTGTACGGAGTACAGATGATGTTTCAATAAGAGACGACAGTTTGGTGGTTCTAACGTGCACTTTGGACCGGCCATATCTGTATGACCTTTCCTTGTATCAACTACGTAGCCATCTCATGTTGCCGCTTAATGCCCCTGGCGATATCATTGTCTGCAAACTACTTTTCGTTATGTCTCATAGTATTTCGGTCCGGTGAAGCTCATCGGTTTAAATTTCTTACGGTTTCAGGTGATGATTTGAATTATTCAAAATTTTGGTATTTTTTCACGTTACGGAGTTGACACTGTCATTGTCGAATGTGGCATAGTAGAAAATCCAAAAATATGACTGAGTTATTAAAAAGATTTACTAGTTGAATCTTCATAATTTAGGCAAGTGATTCAAAGTTTTTATTACAATCCATCTTCGAAAAATTAATTTTTTTACATGATTTTAACGTCTAAAAGTAGATACTGCTTCCGAATTTTTATTTTCAAAATGGAAATAATGTATAAAAAACAAGTCAACATAATAAATAAATATTTTTCTACTCTTCCTAATAATTTCTTTAATTTATTCACACGTTTTTCTTTCATTCATTCATACTTATTGCTATTACCTATTTATGAATAATTGTTTGTTACTACATGATCATGGATTTGTGAAATTGAATGAATTTACATTGAGTTATTTGATCTAATATAATTGTTCAAAATGAATGGTTTGAATTCATATATCGTTAATAATTAATACAATGTATCTCTCAATTAGAATAAGCAGTATTGAATAAATGAGTAGATTGAAAAAACATAGTGAATTTAATGTTTGGATGATTTTTTGATTTCATGTTTAAAAATTTTTCCCTGGGAATTATTGAAAATTTTGAAATTTACATTTCTTTACATATTAACGTTGAAATCTTACAGACCCTTAACTGTCAGAAAACTCATATATGTTTAATTGACTCATTATCTGAAATTTCAGTAAAAAGTCTGAAATTGTAACACGTGAAAACTTTATTGATTTTTTTAATATTCATTTTTTAAAATTAATATTTTCATACTCCAAATTAGAATAAAAAAAAGGAAATAACAACGTTTGTTGTAAATCTTTTCCATTTTTCAAATTTATCATTTTGCCAAATTTTTGAAAGTTCACAGTTAATTAAGTTTAGAATTGGGTTTACAATATATATATGTTTTCTTTTTAAAGTATGTATCATGGAATATGTCAAATTCACGTGTTAGAAAATACTTAACTACCACAAATTTTACAGTACTGTTGTTGTTTTTTTTTTTTTTTAATTTTTTTCCTGAAATCGAAAGTTGAGTTCCTCGAAATTTCAGTGAAAAGTATCAGATTTTAACAAATAAAAAAATAATTTTTTGTTTGTTTAATTTCTCTTTTTTCTTCATTTTTTTCACGTAAACCTTAATTTTGAATTTAAAAGAACAAAATAAAAAATATTTTATTCATAAGAGTGTTGATTATTCCGATGGAAATTGTAATAATACTTAGATTCTTCAAAACTCTCCGTTTGCGAATCAGTTTTCTTGGAGGTCTTCAATCATTCTAGTATAAAGATCAACATCTTACATGTGACAAGTACATTCATTATAGAAAATAAAAAAAACAAGCCACTGCTTCGGCAAAAAATCATTACAGATATCAAACCTATGTAAAATTGATCGACTCCAGTTTCTGGACAACATTGTATGAGGCAAGAAATTAAAAAAAAAATTTTAATTTAAAGTTCAGTGAAAAACATCGAATTTCGACAAATCAAACAAAAGTTCATTTTTGTTCATTCTTCATCACTTCCTTGTTTTACATATACTCCAATTTTGAATTTTTAAGAAAAGAATGTTAAATTATTTTTGCAATAGTGTTGGTTATTCTGATGAAAATCGTCATAATACCTAGAATCAATTTTATTATATTTTTTCAATTAATTTAGAACAATGATCAACAACTCACGTGTGATGAGAAGATTTATTTTGGAAAATATGACAAACGAGCCACTGCTTCGGCAAGGTATCATTGCAGATATCAAATCTACGTAAAACTGATCGACTCCAGTTTCTGGACAACACCCAATGAGGCAAAAAATTCTATCCCTTTAAATGAACAATACGCCGACCGAAAAATCCACATCTTAATTTTATAACTAGTCATATGTGCGAGTGCAAACGATGCGCCGAGTGCATTCAGAGGTTGGGGTTGCGCCCTTTGTGCGGTTCGTGGGCCGGGGGTGACGGTACAGTGGCGTCGCGACGCCTCGTTGGTCACCAAAAGGACGAAACCTGCTCGCTCTTTCTCCTTTCCTCCTTCGCCCAATCTGTCATAGCGGTCAAAGAGTGCACTCCTCCACAATTCACGAACGCGTCGTTCGTCTTCTTTCAACTGTCAAAGCCTCTTGTTCCATTCTGTTTATAGACACCAGCTTTGCCGAGAGTCCATCAAACAAATACAAGTACAGGGCGCATAGGTGGGGTGCTGAGGGGGGAGCACGAGCCGTAACCAGCCACCATGTGTTCCCCCAGCCACAGGAAGATTCCTGCACCCTTGAACTGTGTACACATTGTACCAATTAAAAATTTTCTCGTTAGCCGACGACGCCGATTCTCGCTTAGTCGGAAAATGCGGGAGTTGATTGCTGATGGTTTAATGGGTTCTACTTGCACTATATCTGAATGGAAGCTTTTTCCTAGAACTTCTACCTATTTTTAGGAAACATGAGTAGCTTAGGTTAGTATATTATGTAATTTGAATGTGAACTTTTGAAAAGGTAAAATCCAGCAACGCATCACGCTTTGTTTTTTGGTATTCTTCTTTTTAATATTTGATGTCTTGAAGATTAAGAATTTTTATTATTCGATTATTCTTAATTATTCTTAATCTCCCAAAAATCTCAAGAATTTTTCAGCATCCCATTTTAAGTAAAAAAGAACCAAAAACCATTTAAATATCATTTGTTTTCCCATGAGTTTGCGCTTTGGCTTATCACCCCGATGAAAAAGCAAAAAGTGTAATCTTACAGGTCGATAATTAGTTGAGATGGCTTGCGAACCGCAGATGGTTTGGGGCTCGTCATATTCCGACGTAAATCCCTGGTAAGTCGTCTCGAGTTACGTCAGGGGTTGTGCCTGGAGACTCGAAGGATGATTCACATGTGCTGTATTAGTTTGAGAATTATGATACGATATCGACGAGACATAAATCCTAAAACGCGCTGGCATGCATTCGCCGGAAAACGACTCGCCATTTGGCTTGAAACCGCCACACATCTGCACGCCACGAAAAGTCCCGCGCACCCTTTCATTTCTGCTCCTCATGCCCTTTTTTCCTCTCACTTCTAATTCTTGTTCGTTAATTCACGCACGGTGATATGTCATTACCTCTGTAACAAGTACCATTGTCCGTGGCCATCGATCAAGCCATTGTGCACTGCATTGGTGACACTCCAATGCACCAAGTGCGTCAATTTCGCGAGCACCTGGCGAAGAATGCTCGCCCAACAATCGTCACTGAACTCGGATTGTTTGTTTGGAAACACACTTCATGCTTCGTTTCATCTTTGAAAAGTTTCCCAATAGGAAAATTGTGACTGGGAATAATTTAACTGGAATAGTGATCTTCTTAAAAAATTAAGATAATTTGAAATCTGACATGAAACATAGTTTGATTGGAATAGTTTTCTCTAATTTTTTATCGTCACTTTCCAAAGAGCAAGTTTTGATAATTCATTTTTGCTTACGATTCGTAATAAACAATAGCTTTTATGACTAAAAAATAATGTCTTCTCACAAAAAAAAAAGTTTACTAAAAGTACCCTCATGGTCAAGACTACAGTAGATTTGCTCTTTTTATATTAAAATAACTTCATGGTGCACGAGAATTCTTACTGAGCAGTTGAGCCATTTATACTGAATAAATAGTTCTTGGTGTGGGGCGGATAAAACGTTGAATTTCTATGTTGTGAGGCATCGCGAAATTATAGATTTGTAGAGAAAACAAGGAATACGGACAGGGCGACACCCGAATAAAGCCAGTTGCCATGCAAACAGAGGATATTGCACGCAATGTGTCGCTCTTGCTGGTCCTGTTCAAATATACTAATGTGAGAAATACACATACGCCGCCGCGATTAATACCGCTGGACGTTTCGGCGTGAATTTAGGCGTTTATATTGTTTTCACTGACAAATGGGAATCTTCAACTTCTATAAGAAAGATTCTGTTACGATCTTTGATTTATACCCATTTTCAATCGATCATTAAAATTGAGAAATGATAAGTCTAATGAAGAAAAAGTTACATTTCTATTGGATTTGGAGAAACGAAATTTTTCGATTGCTTCAAAAATGTAGATGCGTATGAAATTTCTGAAAAGTTATTCGAAAGTTTCATTTTCATTTTTGAACAATGTTGAAGATGAATTTGAACTTATACATTTTATAGTTTCTTTGTAATGTCAAGTTTTTATAATATCGATTCATTTTTCGTTAATTATAAATGAAAAAATATTTTAATATATTATGCTGATAATTAATGTTTCGACACGAAACTGTTTTCAAACAATATTTGAATATCATTTATAACATTTTATATAAAATAATGCATGTCAGGAGTATGAGCGATGCTATAAATCACAGAAAACAATTTATTGCTGAAACTTTCATTTCTTTTTTTTTCGAATGTATCGAAACATGTCCGTTATATATGTTTGTTAGAAGTGCATTCGTCGGTTTTGAACAGGACTATGTTTTCAATTATTGCTGATTTACATTTGCATATATAATGTGTCAACAAGCAAAGATTTCGCTATGATATTTTTCATAAGGGGTCAAACTCAAATGTCGAAAGTGTCAATTTATATATAAAGCTATCTATTTGAAAGCATCGATGAATATGTATTCGTGTATAAGAAAATCTCAAAAATAATTTGCGACCATCGAGCTTTTACGTTCAAAAATATCACTACTCCTATAAAATCACAATATCTCATTTCTTACAACTACTATATTCATCTTTTTATTTTTAATAGCGTTCGAAATAGTATTCCCTTTGCGTATGAATTTATATATGTACATAGTCAGAACCTATTGCTGTAAGGTTAGAAATTTTCAAGATTTTTCATTCTTTTGACAATTTTTAAAAAAGTTATAAGTATAAGATCAAGAGGTTTTTGTCAACTACTTGCATTTTGAGAAATATTTTTATTATTTTTAAATTTCTAATTTTTGTAGTATTTTGAGTGTATAAATCAAATTCTGATTTTTCACTGACAGCCACATAAAGATGTAGAAATGAATACCCTAGAAGACCAAGTTAAATGGACGTGAAGCATATAAAAATATTTTTCAAAAAATCGTATTTTTTTAGTACTTGATGTATTATTTTTATTTTTTTAAAATTCATACGATTGTTAGTGTTTTCTAGTTTTTCCTATGGATTTCTGTATTAATGTCTGAAATTCAGTGTTTTAGGATTCAAAAATTTTTATATTTTTAGTATTATATTGAGGTTTTTGAGGAAGTCATATTAACCTACATTTGAAGTTACAACTTTAAATATGTATCGTTTTTCTTTTTTATTTATGAAATAGTAGCATGTTCTAGTACTTTTTCAAATGTAAAGTTTTTTTATTATTTGCAACATAAATTTATGGAAATTAATGCTACAAAATACAAATTTTTCGAAACTTTTAGTTTATGTATTGATTTAAAAAAATATATCTTTACACACCTTAAGTTTTCATGAATTTAAAATACTTTTTGTATAAAAAAACTTTATTCAGTATTTACCCAATTTAACAAATTTTTTGATATTTATATACACGGTGTGTCCAAAAAGTTCGGGAACCAATTTTTTAAAAAAGACACTCGTCGCGACATCTACTAGTACTAGTATACACTGTATTTCTAAAA
>JAPYZL010166840.1:0-14763 GCA_030522825.1 Platygaster orseoliae
ACAAGGTATTCAGACACTGAAAGCGATATCTTTCTGAAGCATATTATCGCGGGAATATTGAATGGTTTTTTGTCCGGATTTTGGTGACGCACCCTGTATGGTATTTTATGGACTGATAGTATTTTCGGTGTTTTTCAAATTTTTTTCGTATATATAGTAAATTATAGGGTTTTCTAATATATTTTTTAAAATTTTTATTATTTTTATGAATCACGATACATGGTAAATTGCTAAAATTTGATGCTCTATCATATAAAATAAAATTGCTGTCTAATATTTGAATAAATTTTTTATGAAAAAGCATTCTCATAGATTTCCAGTACTTTCAGTATTTTTCGTATTATTATACGAATCATCTAGGTTTCTAGATTACAGTGCTCTCAAATTCAATGTTTCAGAGATTGTAAATAATTATTTTCATAAATTTTCGAAAAAATGATATCTACATAGCCTTTTGTATTTGATAGGTTTCGAAAATTGTTAGTATTTTTCATATTGTATGGTATTTGTAAAATTATGTAAAATTTACTAGTACTTTTTTTCTCGTATTTTTCGTACAAACTGTAAAAAAAATTTAATCAGGAAAAGACGTTCTTATACTTACGAAACCAGCAATAATTATTCAATTTTCTTGGTTCAGGAGTTTTGTAGTTTTCCTGAAAATTTTTCATTTGGAGTTTTTAAATATTTCTTGGTATTATTTTTGAATTGTTCTGCAATAACGAAAATTTTTCTGTATGTTTTTGAAAAAGTTTTAACGTATTGACAACTTGATCATTTTGTTAATACCAATCGAAGTGTTTTCGAATATTTTCGTGGAATTTTGAATAATGTTTTCGAAAATTCTTTGTTGATATTTTACCAAGAGAGAAGATTTTTTGAGAATTTTCGCGCATGAAAAGAATTTTAACATTTAATAATTTACCGAAGATTTTTTATTCTTATTTAAATAACTTGCATTTTTCAAGTTTTTACGGGAACTACCTTTTGTCAAAAGTTGTCCGAATTTCATGTTCTAATTTACAGACATCTCTCAGAATTCAACTATATATTACCAAAAATTAACAAGCATAATTTTGCCATTCACAAACTGTAAATTCTTTCCAATTTTTAAAAATGTCGTTTTGCCAATAATGTTGCTATATTTTTTATTTATTGTTATAATTATAAAATATCAGGTAAATAATAGTCACTTGTTTTACTGAAGATTCGAGTTACATTTACGGTTACTTGTTGCGCGTAAGTTGTCCGATCCAAAGTCTGGGAAAAAGCATTAAAATTCTCGAACGACGTCGTGGAATGGACTTTTTCCATAAAAGTCATCCATCTCAAAGACGTTGAAAACGAAAAGGTGGGAAAAAAAAGTGAATCAAACGCGAAAACGCGCGGGAATTATCGCATCAGAGGGAGGCGCGATTTATCACTCGGCGGAATTTATTCTTCCAATAACGTCGCCGGCGAGCTGAAGACGCCGCGGACGCTCTTTAAAACGTTAGTCAATTTCGGGAATTCTTTGCGGTCGAACGCTATGTTTTTCACGTGGATTAAACGATGCGAATCGCGCGAGAATATGATACCGTGATTGTGCCGGAAATTTGAATCGAGGAAAAGTATAGAATCATTCGAAGTTTGGAATGATACACATTTTCAGAATCAAAATTATCAAGTAAATAATTTTTAATAAATTTTTGTTTTTGAATCAATTTCAGACTTTTTTGATTCAAGTTTGACATGTTTTGATGAAAGTTTTTTACACCGTGAAATATTTCAGTTTGGTTTTGAGAATTAAAACTTTCTTTTTTGAAATTTCCGAATTGATATGAGATTTTTCGAAGATAGTGAAAAATTTCGAAATCATGATGGATTTTTGGAATCGAAGTACAGGTTGCAAATTTTTTACATATGATTTTGCCTGATTTCCCTGGCAGTGTTTGCGGAAAAACTGGAAAAACTCCGTAAGGACTTTTTCCAACGTTCACGTTTTTATTTTTCGAAAATATTGAAAAGAGTCTGTGAAGATTTGGCAGTGGCGGGCGTCTTTTATAAATATCGCGCCACGCGTGTGACACTGGCCGGGGCAAAAATAAGTTCGCGTTTAATGTGTTTCCGTGATTTTAAATTGCTGGAAAATCATGGACGCTTGAGATTTATATGGCTAATCGAGAGCGGGGTGACGAGTATGGAGCGGCTTCGCAAAAAGGAATTCTAGCTATTTCGTTGATCGATTATTTTGACGTTATAGGTTTTTTTTTGGATCGTTTTTTTGCGGTACGTCATTACTTTATTTACTCTTAAAAGAAAATTGATTGCTCGAGTGATGACTAGAGTCGTTACGGGGAGTAACGTGTCACTTTGAATGACTCGAAATTCATTGAAACTTACGTAATTGCCTGGTAACAGAAATAAAATATAGGGAGAATTTGCAAAAGGAAAGGGTTGTTGCTGATCTTTAGAATTCACATAGATTTAGGGTTGGAAGGGGTTTAGACAATAGAGCAAAATTTTTGTTCTGCTGATTCCATTTTCATGTTATGTTATTTTATTATTTAATGTTTGAATCATTAAGGAATTTATAATTAGTTATGGATTGAGTAATGAGTAGTGAAATTAGGAAAATTTGCGACAAAATTGATGTTCTCCGATCCCTGAAATATACACGAATCTGAGATATTAAGAAGTTTTAAATATTGAGTAAAATATTTTACATTTCTGAAGTAAATTCTAAGTTCAGTTATTTCGATCTTAAAAATTTGTCTCATAGCTTGGGAATTGACTATGAAAATGGTTTCTTTCCGTTTCTGTATCTTCATTTTATCTCATAATCATATTGATAAAAAAATTTGTTGCATCTAACGTCGTTGTAGGGCACCATGTTTTATAAAAATTCATTAGAATTATTAATTGCCATAAATTCTTGAAGAATGTAGAAAATTTCTGTGGACTTATAAATTTTTTGAATCTTGTAACACTTTCATGTATTCTAAATTCGATTATTTAAATTAATCCATTTCATAATCGATTGATTACTTGAAAAACCAGCTAAGAAATGAGAGAAATTCACGTCAAATTGATATCTTCTGAAATAAATAATTCATATACGAAATGCGTATATTACGAAATCATGAAAAATTACGAAACATTTCTAGCAAGTTTGAAGTTCGTAAACGATCAAGGATTTTCATAATCGATATTATGAAATCATTCTGATGATTTTCGAATAAATTAATTTAAAATCGAATTTGTAGTTTAAATTTGAAAATTGAGCTAGAAAATTAAACAATTTGTCTGTAAGACATGATTTCTTGACTTTTCTGAAATTACACTAGATGGAAATCCTAAAAAAAATTTTGTGAGATCTTTGAATTCGAAGTTTTTCAAATTTCAGAACAATTTTTCAAGAAAATAATAACCACTTGCAGAATATTCTCATAATTTGTAATTATAAATTAAGCTATCAGTTTTCATTCGGCGATCCAGTGAGAAAATTTTGAAAACTCTGCAGAAACGGAAAAACTTTAAATTGTTATAATACGATGTTTTTTGGACTGCGAAAAATTTTCATGAATAGGCATTGAATTTTCGATGATTTTATGATTGAATATTTTGAAATTTGACACTTATCGCTTAGAAACCGAGTATAAAAAAATTTCCGAAAAAACTTTCTTATTTCAATCTTTCTGTCTCAAAACCGATAAGAATTTGGGAACCGAAAAAATTCTGAAAAGTTTAGGGAAATTTTCAAATTTACACAACTTTTCAGAACCATGTCCCGAGTCGAAAAATTTTATCCTCAAAATATCCTCAAAGTCTTCTTTTTTATCCTCAAAATGTCCTCAAAGTACCTAGAACGGAAATGAGCAGGATATTGAGGACTTTTTGAGGACATTTATGTGCTCATCTTATCATCAATATGCTCCTGTGGGAGCATATTGAGGATTTTTTGAGGGTTGACGCAGAAAATTTCAGGGAGCATATTGAGGACTTTTTGAGGTTTTCATGCAGCTAAATGTCCTCAAAAAGTCCTCAATATCCTGCTCATTTACGTTTTAGGTACTTTGAGGACATTTTGAGGATAAAAGAAGACTTTGAGGATATTTTGTGGAAAAAATTTTTCGACTCGGGATAAATACTTCGATAATCAATTATTTTATATTCAAATGTTGAATAAATGAATAATTTACAGCGAGTCATCTCTGGAAGATCGGGTAAGAAAGTTAGAAAATAGCTGTCAAGAAATCGGCAACTTAACACTATTATGAAATAAAAAATTTTCGTATGTATATAATAAAATAGAAAAGGAATCAACGACTCATTTCTTTTTTCAATGATCAAAAATTATATGCGGTATAAAACGCTGTGACGTCAATACCTAAGCTGGAAACCCCTTGTAAGTAGTGATGTCAACGGTTTTTAGGGATCTGCCTCTTCTTCAACTTTTGATTTATAAATAAAAATGCGTACGGATTTATTTTTGCGTCTTTACCTGACAGATTTAATATAGTTTTTCATCAAGATTTCATTGCAAAAATTTAAAGTAAATCCCAAAAATTCAATTAATATATATTTGAATAAGAGTTGAAAATATTCATAATTTCACGTGCATTGAAAAACATACTGACGTACTTCAAAATTTTCGTTTTTGTTAACACCTCATTTCGACATATAAAAATCATTTAAATTCTCATTGAAGACAAAAAAATATAGAAATGAATATATCTCTTGCTCGTGCATTTTCCAGATGAATATGTTTCGAAACGCGTACAAGGGAGAACGAAATAATCACCCAAAAAGTAGGGGACTGGTCGAGATTGGGACTTAAAGTGGAGAACGAAAACGGAAGTTGAAGGAGCGATAAGCGACGGTTCCGCTGTAGAAAACCATGACAGTTTCGTACCAATATGAAGTCGCCAGTTCCACAAGTGGCGGTTTTACCCGGCTCCTTTTCATGTGGAGGGGCTCTTTGTACAAGCTGATTTATCGCGAGCTCGTACTTTTTCTCATACTTTTCGCCACGATTTCGGCAATTTATCGCTACGTTATGAAGGAATCGCACAAAAGGTTTGTGCTTCCGTTGATTGCGATCTGTTATCTCTTTCGTTTGACTTTCAAATTTGTCAGATGTTTTACGAGTTAATTTATACATGAGGGACGTTAAAATTTGAAGAGTGTATAAATTTGGATAGGTGAGAAATTGTTGTTCAGAACTCTTATTTTCCATTTTTTCCCATCGGTTCTTATGATTTATCATAGTTTTATGATTTTAGTAATGATTCCTTATCATTTCCTGCATTTTTTAATGCTGGTGTATAGTTTACTATGATTTTTATATCATTTTTATATCACCAAACAGCGTCTAAAACTCAAGACCTCTGAAACTACTAAGATCAAAATTTTTTAAGGAGTTTTTAAGTTTTTTTGTTTTGCAAATACTGAAATCTCTTTTCTGATCATCATCATCGTTTTCGGAAGATTGTAACTAATTGAGTATGAGTATTTTAATGGATATTTCAGGAAACAGCTTCAGCTTTCATGTTTTTGTTTAGTTTTAACTATTCAAAAATAGAGTCATGATGTTCCTGAAAATTTAATTAATTCTCCACAGACCATTTCCTAAAACTTTGTTTTTTTATGCAACATATTTCTCGAAGCTGGTCAGCCTGTTTTGATTTACAGCCTCTTATTTTTCGTAACCACCACTATGAAAAATTAAGTACTGTAAAAGAACGTAAACTGGAAGTGGCAATAAAAACAATATAAGCAGAGTTTGATGACTTCGTAACTGTTTAAAGGGAGTTCGAGAAAATCGTCCTTTATTGCGATACGTTTATAAATCTGATTCCGTTGAGCTTCGTTCTGGGCTTTTATGTGGCGTACGTGGCAGGGCGCTGGTGGCAACAATACACGGCAATTCCCTGGCCTGACAAGTAAGATCATATATTTTTTACTTAAATCTCCGTTTACCGCAGTTGCTTTTATACAATTGTCATATCTTGGACAACGCAATAAAAAGTCTTGCGATGTGCTAACTCTTGTAACTTTGACTCGCACGAAAGGTTTTTTTTCGAAAAGCACTTGTAGGAAAATGTCCTATGAAATTTACATACAAAAAGCTTTCAAATTGAACCCTAACATCGGAGAGTTGATTGAATGGAAACTATTGACTGTGAATTCGACAAATTTTCTTTCTATGAAAGCATTTTACACCAAGTGAGAAAAAGTGCTTGATGATAAAAAGCGATCCTCGCTACGCTCAAAATGACTATCTTCACTATTTTTTAAGATTCGACGTTTTATCAACGAGAGAAATGAAATTTTTAGATGCTGAAATTCTGTTTTATACTTTTAATTTGAAATATTGAATTTTATGATTTAAACTTTCTTGCGGATTTTTAGATTATCTCAATGAAAAAATTTTTCCACATTATTTATTTTTCATTCGCTGAACTTAGGAAACGAGGAAAGAGTATTTCCAGAAAAGTTCGAAATCGTTATTCGTAAAATCAACAGAGGTGCTTGAAAAGTTTTCGAATATATAAAACTTGAGATGGAGTTTTTTTAAATTTGTCCGTCGAGTTGAAGCCTAACGTTACGGGAGTTTAAGAGATGTTTGTAAAGTCAAGATGTGAAACATAATCGCTCGCGTGTTTTATCTCTGCTGAGGTAATTACAGAAAGTTTTGGATGTGACGTAGCAAAAAAGTGGCACTTCTACAAAATCACGTAATACCATGTGGCGTCGTTTGGTAATTTGTGCAGAAAATGCAACAAGAAATACTCTGAGCAGATCGCTATTAACATGTAATAGAAATGAATGGCTGAACTAAAACTATTTTTCTAAATATGGATTTCCCATGTTTGCTTCTATTGGTAAATTTGTAGTTTTGTTCAGTGGAGAATAAGAGAATAAAATTGTTTTGGAATTTTGAAAATTTTATTTGTTATGGCCCAAATAATTTTTTTAGACTTTGACATGAATTTCTACACTTAAATTTCCTGTTAATATTCTCCTCTGTAAATTTCTCAGGATAAAATTTTCGATATCAAATTCAGTCAATGCTCACAATTACTCTATTTCAAGTCTTATTATGCTGCATCTTAAAGTAAGATTTACTTTTTAGAGCGCACATATCTTCACTGTTTTTCAATGGGCTATTTTGGCGGACGGTTTCTGATCATGGAAAGTCGCGTTTTGCAAAAACAAAAAATGAACCTAAGTATATGTTTTGGTTTGACATTTTTTTTTTCAAGGGTCATGCACCTGGTCGCACTCTACGTCACCGGAAATGACGAGTATGGGCGCATGCTGCGCAGGGCACTCATGCGTTATCTCAATCTGTCACTGATTCTCGTGCTTCGCTCTATCAGCTCAGCTGTCAAGAGGCGCTTTCCCACTCTCGATCACGTCGTTGATTCCGGTAAAGCACATCTCCGAACGACTGAGCCCTCTCTATCTTTCTTTGTTAATTAACGAACAAGCAATTCACAACCTCAAGAAAGATTCTCTTCGGAAAATAAATGACAGTTTGGCAGTTTTGAATAATGTTTCGTGTCATGGAAAAATCTTGAATTGTCTAGAGTTTTTATCTGTCAAAATTTTTTGGATCACATAAGTTGTATGAAAAAAATAGATGACATGCCTATTGCAGAATATTATTTTTGAAATTGGCGAAATCATGTTTTGTATCTCACAAGTTAAATATCAATCAAAAGGAAATAAAATGTGCTTTTGATATCGTCTTTAAATCAAGATTGAATTTGAAAAAAAGAAAGCGATTCGTGAAATCGTTTCATGAAATGAAGTTTTAGTCAACTTTGGCAGGTTTCATGACTTCTTTGGAGTTGGAGCTGTTTCAATCGGTGCCGAGTTCGGAATTCAACACTTACTGGATTCCATGCACTTGGTTTATTAATTTACTCAAAGAAGCTCGTCAGAATCATCGACTTCAAGATGCACAGGGATTGAAAATTATAATGGAGGTATTTATTTTTATTGTTGAATGAAATTTAATGCATTTATTCATGATTTTTCATATTATTCACGCATTATCTCTCTATATAATTTAACATACATGAGAAGTTTCACTGTTTGAAACTTTTTATGTCCCACCATAGTAGGACCATCGGAGCCAGAACCAGCTTAGTTCATCTACTCGATACTTCTTTAAAATAAGTCGAGTTTCATCTTTTTATTTTTTGACGATTCTTTTTCCGACATTTCAGTGAATTGATTTTTGTTAATTATTCCAAAAAAATTATATCAACTCTATCTTTGAAATTAGTTCATAAAGAAAATGATTCATGAAATTAAATTTTTTTTATAGTACTTATTAAGATCAATAATTTTAAGTTGCTGAGGTAAATGTTATTTATACAGATAAAGAAGTATTAAGCAACTACGGAATTTCACTTGTCGTAAATTTTATTCAAATTTTGTCTAATTCAATAAAATTTCAGAAAATTGTTTTTCATTTATTTAAAAAAAACCTTCAAGGCAGGTCTGTTTTTTTATTGCTGTTTTATTATTTTTTATATAAATAATATAATTAAGTTAAATACTGTACTCACATTATTGTTAATTCTATATCGTAATACACCATAGTATTAACGTTATTGGTATTAAAATAATAAGTCTGCTAGAGCTTAAAATATTATTCTTTCGCAAATGAAAATTGAAGTAGATATAAACTTTTTTTTTCTGCAAATCGAATCGAATCGTATATAAGATATATAGATAATTTTGTGTGCTTGAAAATTTTTATCTATATATTATGACATGACAATCAAAATGTATAATTATGTTTCGCAAATATTTTTATTTGAGTTGTTTTAGTATGAAAATTGTGACTAAAAAAGCCACCTAGTTTACATATAATATTTGTTTATTCAGTTTTTGCTTCTACATTGCCAACATTATGATGAGTGATTCTTCAATTGATAAACCATAGGTAAATAAAAAATGCTGTAATGAAATTCATCAATTTCATTAATCTATAAAACTTTTTTAGCTTTTTTTTGGTACACATCGGAAATAACAGTATTTTTTTCATTCCTGGGAATTAAAAAATTTGATATTTAGAAAATTAAATCTTTGCATTATTTTTTTAAAAACTTTGATAAGGTAGAAATTTAAAAATTGACGTATCCAAAGTACGATAATCAGTCGAGTCAAAATTTATTATCACATGTCTAAAAAAATTAAAAACCTAAATAAGTTTGTTTATTCGACACTTACAAGAAAAAAGAAAAAAAAATTTTCGCATCACAAAACTTGAAAAAAAAGAGTGAAATTTTCCAATGGAACTCGGTGATAAAAACTGGCGTAGCCTTAAAATCCCTTTCCACTGAATCGCACTAAATCAGATGAAATCGAAGTGATCGAGTGCTAAAACTTCTCAAATAATCAGCATCTGGTACGCGACAATAATTTACGAGCAGTTTCTCGGGTTGCTTATGCTCGATATCGATTGATATTTGATGGCTCGTGGAAACTAGAACGTTCTCCGCGTCTCAATCCCGTGTTTCGTGCTAGAATATTTGATAACATGAAACTTTTCTAATCGGTTCCAATATTCTAATTCAAGGATAATATTATTCCGTCAGGAAATTGATGATATCAACATTTCAATTAAAACTAACATCAGTGGCGTAGATAGGTTTTTGCCATAGACGGAGATATGACTCAATCAAATTTCAAAGTGATAAATTCTGTATAAGTGTTTTTTGGTTTTGACTTTTGGTTTAGAATTTACAAAAAATTAAACTTGATTAAAAAATAAAAAAAAATCTAATAGAAGTTTATTGTTAGCAGCGGCCCTAATTCTGCGAATTTCAGAAAAAAATAATTTTAAGATAAAAATGAATCGAATTTTTCTATGATTGTAGGACACCTCTTCCAATCCGTATTTTCTACGTCAGGATTTCCACTCCGTTATTTCCAACAACTGTTTTTACAAATGACTGTTTTTTCCATATTATGTAATTTCCAACAACTGTAATTTCCAATTTTTTTATTGTCCGATTTCATTAAATCTCCATCAAAAGCGTAGAAAATAAAAACATGTAAAGTTTTATAAGTGTTGTAAATATCAAATTTCCGCACAAAATATAGAATTTCCAAAAGTTAAAGTTGTATGTGATGCCCGATGGTACATAAATAATCTAAAATTGTACCATTTTCACTATATTCTTTGTATTTTTTAAGAATATAATAAACTCGGCCCTTAATTTTTTTGCGATCATGTTCTAATAGATTTTTCTAATAGTTTTTTTTATATTTTGGCCTAAATCCAATTGTCGTAACATTGTCTCCGTATCACTCTGCTCAGCTCTTGATTCTTCCAAAAAAGGAAGATGCTATTTATTTATTTATGAGATATTATATCTTATAAATATTTATTTATAAGATATTTTTTACTATAAGGATATAGTAAAAAAAACACGAGAAAATGACACCCCTTGAAGTTTCTTAACAGTTGAAAGTGCAGTATGATAACTCGAGAAAATAAAAGAATGAGAAAAATAGTTCGAATATTCATATTCATAAAGTTTAAATGTGACAAATCACACGAAAATTTTTTTCAGAGATTTACCAAAAATAATGTAAAACCTTGAAAAGAAAAAAAAATTCGACGAAGCCCCTAACAAGGAAATTTTTTAAAATTCCAGAATACCAAAATTTCGAGAATTTCGATTCAAATTCTGAAATTTGGATTCTAAAATTCAAAAATTTTAATTCAAATTTTGAACTTTAAATTCTAATTTCATAAATTCCGAATTGAATTCTGAAATTCTCATTCTAGATTCAAAAATTCTGATTCAAATTATAAATTCGAAAATTCACTGAAAATATTCAAGAATTCACTGAAAGAAAGAACAAATTGAAAGAATTCACTGTGAAACTTCACTGAATTCTGAATATTCTGGTTCATGTTCTTAAATTTGAATTATGAATTCAAGAATTCACTGGATTTATTGAAAAAAATTCAAGAATTCAAAAACTCTGAGAATTCTGATTCGATTTCTGAAATTTGAATTCTAAATTCAGAAATTCTGATTCAAATTCTAAAGTTTGAATTGGTTTGAATTTTGAGTTCAAGAATTTTGATTCAAATTCTGAAATATGAATTCTAGATTCAAAATTTCTTATTCAAATTCTGGAATTTAAATTTTAATTTCAAAAATTCTGTATTAAATTCTAAAATTTTAATTCTAGATTCAAAAATTCTGATTCAAATTTTAAATTCGAAAATTCACTGGAAAAATTCAAGAATTCACTGAAAGAAAGACACTGTGAAACTTCACTGCATTCTAAAAATTCTGATTCATAATATTTTTTAATTTGAATTATGTATTCAAGAATTCACTGAATTAAGCGAAAAAAATTTAAGAATTCAAAAAATTTGATTCAAATTCTGAAATTTGAGTTCTGGATTCAAAAACACTTATTCAAATTCTGAAATTCAAATTCCAGTTTCAAAAATTATGAATTAAATTCTGAAACTGAAATTCTAGATTCAAAAATTCTGAATCAAATAATAAAATCGAAAATTTACTAGAAAAATTCAAGAATTCACTGAAAGAAAGAACAAATTGAAAGAATTCACTGTGAAACTTCACTGAATTCTAAAAATTATGATTCATATTTTTCAATTCAAATTATGAATTCAAGAATTCACTGAATTTTGTGAAAAAAATTCAAGAATTTGAATATTCTAACAATTCTGATTCAAATTCTGCAATTTGAATTCTAAATTTAAAAATTCTGATTCAAATTCTAAAGTTTGAATTCTAAATTGAAAAACTTGATTCAAATTTTAAATCGATAATTCAAATCTCAGAAAAAAAATTCTCGTGTGATTTTTTAACGTTGTAAACTTTGTCAACATGAATATTCAAGTTGAAGCCCAAATTGTCGAAAAAATCATAAGGTGGAAAAAAGGGACTTTGGAAAAATAATAAGGTGGAAAATAAATCCAGTGGAAAATACGGATTGGAGAAAGTGACGCCAACCTTTTTCTATGATCACATTGATTGTTCGGCATTGTATGCAAAATGACCCATAAATAAATGTTATTCATCGATAAAATAATGTTTGAAAAATGGTATATAGTGTAATTCCGTGGAAAAGTCGCGACTCAAAAGGCACGTCCGACTTATTCCAAGCGAGCAATCAAAGTACATTCAAGTTTGCGAAGGGGCGCGCGCGAATCGGAATAATAGAAAAGTGAATTTGCAGGAATTCAATGACTTCCGGTCCAAGTGCGGCCTCCTCTGGAGCTACGACTGGATATCAATTCCCTTGGTATACACACAGGTCGTAACTTTGGCGACCTACAGCTTCTTCGCGGTCGCCCTCGTCGGCCGTCAATACATCGAAGGCGCCAACAAACCCTTCCAGATGCGCATCGACATTTACTTTCCCATTTTCACCGTACTGCAATTCTTTTTTTTCATGGGCCTCCTAAAGGTATCGAAACTTGAGGGGAATTTTGTATTCTAAAGTTTGCAGAGCACGTATTTTTTTTCAAAGAGCCCCATATTTTTCATGTCTTCGCGATTTAAGATTTTTCATCATATTTTCCGTCCTCATGCCCACCCAAACGTGAAATAAATTCATCAGCCTTTCATTTTATAACGCCGAATGACGGGAAATGAAAAAGTTATTGATGTCGTAAAATATTTCGCTTTGACAGGTAGCGGAGCAAATCATGAATCCGTTCGGCGACGACGACGAGGATTTCGAGTTGAATTGGTTGATCGATCGTCATACAAAAGTACGTTTATTATGAATTTTTTTCGGAGTCTTTCGTTCCTCACCAGAGACATAGGCAGAAAAAATGTTCAGGAGGAGTTTTTTGACAAAATCTATCTCTGGATTATTTTCTTAGAAGTATATAAAAACACTCAAAATTTATTGTGCATCATATTTCAGAAAGCTATATAGAAATTTTAATATCCGAAAACACTATCGGTTGTACAAAAAATGAGGAAATATGCAAAATATTAAAAGTATTAGAAAAATTCTAAATCGAATTTATAGAATACGTAGATAAAAAATGTTCAATTTCGGACTACAAAATTTATATAAATTTGAAACTCTGAGATTCGTAAATTTGAAAAAATCTTATTATCAAAACCAGGTCGTTAAAGATTAAAAATTTTGAAATCCAAAAATGAATATATTTTTTAAAGTATCTCAGGAGTTTATGAACTTTCCGCATTTTATGCTATTTATACAATTTTGTCGTATTTTTTGGCATTTTTATACATTTCTTGTATTTTTTTGATTCACTCCTGAGATTTCTAGAATTTTGTGCTAAATAATCGAAATTTAAAAGATTTTAAGTTCTTAGTATTTTTATGCATTTCTAATTCATTTGTACATCGCTATATGTAAGAATTATAATTATATATTATATTATATTATGTTAGAAAATTTTAATAATAATTATGATTGAATTCAATAGTTTACCAAAATTTATTTCCATCAATCAAAAATAATAGTAAGAAATATTTTTTTATAATCGATGATTATAAATCATGCCAATAATGATCAATTAATGTTAATTTATTATTTATTTATATTGTGCATGTATTATAAATTTGTTATTATGTATTAGCATTTATAACATTAGTAATTTTATTGAATATTAATTATTCATTGAGAATTATAATAATATTCTAGAATTCGATGCAATAGAATTCTGATGTCAATAGATTCCCAGTATTTTTTAAAATGTCTGGGAAAATTATATCTGGGTAGATTTTCAATATTTCATAAATTTTTCATATTTTTGTATATTTTTAAAATTTTTGTATGATTCTATAGCTTTTTTATAGTATTCTTCTAGATTTTCAGTATTTCTTCAATTTGTCAATGATTCGATATACTTTTCAGTATTGCTATGAATTTCTGTCTAACTTTCTAGAATTCGAAGCTCCAGAATTTAAGTTTCTTAGATTTTTAACAGTTTCGCAAATTCTTTTTTTTTTTATTAATCACTGAGTTGGTAAAAAATTCTTAAATTTGTCTTTTTTACGTTATCCTAGTTGAAAATTTGTAGGTAATTATAATTTTTCTGAAGCCAGGATTGCTGCTACTTTGAAGTTCGTGAAATATTAAGAATCCTGAATTCTATTAAAATTTGAGAACCAACAGAAAACTATTTGATACGTCCTCTACATTTCAGTTACTACATTTTTTATTGTTTTCACCTTTTTTCATTATTTTTTATTCTTATTTTCATTGATAACTTCTATTTTCAAAATCATTATTAATAATTCAACGCTTGATTTTGTTATTGTTCGTATTTTTATAACTTTATAAATTCAGTATTTACATAATTTGTTTCTAATAAAATAATGATTTATTGACCATCAATTTGAGTAGGGGTTTGAACCTCAAAAACTACCCTCTGCTTCCGAACGTGTTCTGCACGTTATTTTTTGTTATAGGTGTCGTATTTGGGGGTCGATACTTTGATGAATCGCTGTCCCCCGCTTGTCAAAGATATTTATTACGACTCGGAGAATCTTGTTTTGCCCTACACCGAAGCCGCAGCTGCCTATAAGAAAAAAACTTATCGCGGGAGTGTAGCGAATATGATGTAAGTTTGACGGAAGTAATTTTGTTTCGGGAGATATTTCACTGATTATTATCATTCAGATATACGAGGTTTGTTCAAAAAGTATCGCGAATTTTGAATTTTCGCGGGCTACGTATGTTCGATTTTCGATCTTTTGGTGGCGTTATGTTGGTACTCAT
>JAPYZL010166842.1:0-14178 GCA_030522825.1 Platygaster orseoliae
ATTAACACAGCTCACTGCATTTCGCTCAGCCGAGTGCAGGTAAAAAGTAGAGGGGGAAATTTCGAGGAGGCAGCCTCCTCAATCTGGTCACCCAGATGGAGAGTTTAATCAACTGGTTTATTTTACTTTATCTTCTATGAGAGATGAAAAATGGTGGTAAGGTTTAATTTCCATGCTTGATGACTTGAAAGTAGTTTTGTGGAGAAGCGCTATTGATGGTTCGAGATAATTTATATGGACTTTTTGGAGCTTTTTTTTTGGTTTCAACGAATTGTTTGTGACTTGAGAGTTTGAATGGGGTTTCAGCTGAATCAGAGTATTTTGTAGAATTTTGTGAATGGATGGCAAAGTTGGAGATTTGGTATTGAAAAAATGTATTCCAAGATTTTTAAAAATAGAAGAAAAGAAAGTTGTTTGATTTGAAGTTGAAAATTTTTGGATTCTGTGTTTTTTTTCTGTTGAAATTGTAACAATTTGAGAAAAATGAGATTAAAATAAAAGTTTAAAAAAGTGAATGATTTTAACCTCGTAAAAAATTTTTAGGTTTTAATGAAAGAAAAATTCAAAAATTGAATGAACAATCCAGGTACTCAAAAAATTCAAAATTAAAAGTGATTTACATAAAATTTTCGTAATAAAAACTCATAATCTTCAGTGGAAAAATTTATTTTGAAATTTATCAATTTTGAAAATTGGTCATAAATTAAAAGAAATTGTACATATCGAAAAAAGAAGTTATCAATGAAAATTCATACTCCGTTATTGTATTTTATAAGTAAAATAACAAAATAACGCAATCAGTTATTTGAGTTATTTCTATTATTATTTAATGATATTAATAATTATTTTTGTTTTTCGATGAATTGTTCGTAACTTGGAAATTCGAATGGGGATTTTGAAAAATAGGGAAATATAATAAATTTTGTGAATGGATGAAAATCGTAGAGTTGAAAATGAGTTTCGAGTATCTATATAAACAAAGTTGTTTTATTTTAGCTTAGAAAGTTAAAAGTCTATAAATTTGAAATGTTTTTAGATTGAAATAAAAATTAAAATAAGTGAATGACTTTAACCCTACATAAAATTTTCAGTTTTGATAAAACGAAAATTCAAAAATTGAATGAACAATCCAGCTACATACTTAGAAAATTAAAAGATGTACAGCATTTCCTTAATAAAAACTTAGAAACTTCAGTGGAAAAATTTATTCTAAAATTTTTATACTTTGAAAATTAGTCATAAATTAAAATCAAATTTACATTACAAAAATATAAATAATAAATGGAAAATTATAGTCCGTGATTTTATTCTACACTCAGGAAAATTTTTAGTCAAAAGCGAACCTAAAAAAGTTTTTTTTCTTATCAACCTAAGTATTTCGTCACATCGACTATAATTTTATTAACTCGGTGTATAAGGTAAATAAAAAAAAAAAAAAAAAATTAGCATTATTATTTAATAATATTAGTTATATTTATTTTCCGACAGTGTTCGTGACTTGAAAATTTGAATGGGGATTTTGAAGAACAGAAAAATGTTTATAATTTTTGTGAATGGATGAAAATGGTAGATAAAAAATTTTGTAATGTATTTCAAGTGTTTCAACTATATAAAAAATAAAGTTGTTTGATTTTAGCTTAGGAAGTTAAAATTGTATAAATTAGAAATTTTATGAGATTGAAATAAAAAATTAAAAAGTAAATGATTTTCATCATTTTGAGTCGTGCGAAAAACTTTTAGTTATAATGAAACAAAGATTTAAATATAAACTTTTCCTCCTCCTTTTTCTTGAAAAGGCCAATGCAGGGTGCGTCAATTTTTCCCTGTAAAAAAAAAAATTATTGCGTTTTCAGAGAGTTTTCCCGTGTGTTATACAGAGACAGAAATTAATACGAACGCTGTTCATCTCTTTTTATCTTATGACCAGGGCAACCAAAAATATTTATTTAAATAAAAAATATTTAAGTAAATATTATGGTAGTTTTTGGCGGGAGAAAAATATTTTGCCATTTTAAAATTTTTTCTAAATATATTAAGTTTTTTCATTTTTAATCCCAAATATTTTCAACAATTTTCGACCATAAAAAAAATTTACCTCTTAAGCATGTTTCGCTATTTTCTTTTTCTAAAAATGGTATTTAATTCTAATTTCCAAGTAATTTGCAGTTATTTATTTGCAATTTCAATTAAAAATAAAAAAAATTTTTAATTTAAAATTTAAAATCATGCAAATTGAATTACATATATGGAATCGAATTGGAAAAAAAGCAAATGAAAAGTTCAATCAATTTACATTAAATTAAAATTTTCTTTTTCTTTAGTTTAACTTATTCATTTCATTTTCTGTAATTTGTAGTTTGAAAATTACCGAGAAATTATTCGACATGTCACATGTTTACAGATTCATAATCTGTTTACATTGCAAAATAAATAATCAATTGAAACATTATATTATTTGAATTATAAGTCGAAGAGAACTTAGTAAAATATGTGGTCATTTTCTGCAACAACTTTGATTAGGAGCCGAAAATGTAAACAAACGTACAAAAAACATAAAATTTGCTTGCATTTTATCATTAATATTTTTTGCCTATCATACATATTTCTCTCTTTTTTCATGAATAAATAAATAAACATTTTGCATTTTATCGTAAATATTTTTGGTTGCCCTGCTTATGACAAACTGCATCGAGATCAAGTGAAAATTGCTCCTCCAAGGGTCAGAGTAGATTCATTCATTGGTGGAAGAAAGATGGATAGTGCTCTGGTGATTTTGTCTTTTTCTAACACACGGAAAAATGCTCCGACCACAGTCACTCGAAAACGCCAGCTTCAGTATTGTTCAGTATTGCGACGCTCATCTACGAGTTAACACGTGCAAAAAACCAGTGAAAAAAGACCAAAATAGAGGACGGCGTTGACGTTTTATCCAGGTCATTGAATCATTGTTTTTTTTTTCATTTTTCTTGTTTCTATGTTATTGATAATGGTGATAAAATTTTTCTTTTGATGTAAAATTGCAATTCGGGCCTTTTTTCTAGTATAAATTTCACCCATTTAAAAAAAAACACCAATTTCAAAAATCTCCGATATTCAAAAAATTTATTGCATGATACTATACCCTCTCCCCTTTTCCCCTCTTGCCATGGTTTATACGTTTTCGAAAAATGTTACGTTCGATGATTTTTGTTTTTTTTTCTTCGAGCGCCCGAAAATTTGCAACTATCGATCGCTGATCTTCTTTTGTCAAAAGCGCTCTTGAATCACACGTTGCGGAAAAACGAAGCCTTTTTCGCCGTGAAAAACCCGTATTTTCCTGGCATATTGTTTTTGAAAAAGTAGCTTGAGTGCGTAGTTTGTTTTCTAGTTTTAAGGCGTATTTTTGTAGAGCCCGTAGGTATGTAGGGAAAACGAAGCAAGCTTTCGAAATTTGCATGACTAGACCGAAAAGTAGTGACAGTAAGTTGAATTATACGGCATGCGAATCGGAAATTTTTACAGGTTCGAAATATTTTAATATGATTACAGATAGGGCTTGGACGACAATTGAAACGTGGACCAACGAAAAGCGAAATTACCGATATAAATTTCGTGTAACTACGAAAGAGAAACAAAAAAAAAGAAAGGTTATAATCGGACATTTGACCGTGGCCACGATCGCGGTAAGCTGATACGAAAATTGAATTTTTTTTTGCATTATGGTTTGCTGAAGTAAGGGGTGAAAATGGGAATGAAAATTGGCGTAGGGAGAGGGAGGAAATGATTTTGAAAATTAGAAATTAGTGTAGAATTTATTGCTATTTCATGTGAAAGTGGAAAAGTAGGAATGATTAATTTGAAAATCAATGGGAATACAAATAATAAGAAAATTATGGGTTGACTTAATAATAACTTCTGAAAATTAAGTGATCAATAAAAGTGAGAATGAAAAATAATAAAAATGATCAGAAATGTAATTACTGAAATAGTTGTTTTTTTATGAATAAATAATGTTTTTCACTAACTGAAAAATTTTGAGAAATTGGTTTGATCCAGTGATTGATTAAAAAAACTTCAGATTCACAAAAATTTTGAAAATTTATGAAACTTTAAACTAGAGCTTTGGATCATAGAAATTAAGGCGGAAATTCATGAAAATTATTTCAAATCACAAAACAAACTCTGAGGAAATATTAAAAGTTATAGAATTTAACAAGAAACTGTTTTCTGAAAAATATAAAAAAATACGTACGATATAATAATATATAAAATCTTGATAATAATAATTCTTGAAAATTAAGTTATCAATAAAAGTGAGAATAAAAAATAATGAAAACAGATGAAAATGGTCAAAAATTAATTACTAAAATCTAGAGAACGGAAATTTTTAAATTCAAATAGAATTATTCACTAACTGAAAAATTTTGAGAAATTGGTTTGACCCAGTGATTGACTAAAAAAACTTCAGATTTACGAAAATTTTGAAAATTTAAGAAACTGTAAATTGAAGGTTTAGATTCTAGAAATTAAGACGGAAATTCAGGAAAATTATTTCGAATCATGAAAAAACTATGAAGAAATACTCAAAGTTATGGAATTTAATAAGGAACTGTTTTCTGAAAAATATGAAAAATTACTTTATCAATCTATATAAAATGTTCAAAAAAAAAAAAAAAAAAAATGATTTAGTTCATTAAAATAAATTTTTAGTTCAGATAAACAAATTTTATTTGAGTCGTTAAAAATTGTTTGGATAAAAAATTTATCAGAGTAATAGAATTCTAAAAAAAAGTATAAAAAATTCGTAGAAATACTATAAATCTATGAGAATACTATAAAATGCTACAAAATCTTATAAACACTTTAAAAAATACGAAAATATAAAAAAAACAATGAGATATTTGAAATCTACGTTAATCGAATTTTTTGAGATTGAAATTATAATTCTAGAAACTTTTTTAGCAATCCACATATAAATTTGAGTCCAGAGTAGAAAATTTTACAAAATTTTACAAGTTTAATGCGATGGAACTCGATTTTTGTGATTTTTGAGTCACTGCAGTTAAAGTTTTTTTTTTTTTTGTAATACTTTAAGTATTTTTCTGATATTATAAATGTCTAAATAGCTTTCTGAAATTCGATGCTATATAAATCAAAGTGTTCTAAAAATTTTTAATATTTTTATAGATTTTTCAGGAAAGAATAAGATAATTTTTATAATTTTTTTTGAAAAAACCCCTCACGAACATTTTTTTCTACCTACGCCACTGAAGGGAATCGTCACGTCGGCGTCTATTTATTTCGCGACTGGTAATTCGATATATTTCGTAACGTGCCGGAAAATTCACGGATTTTTTCGAGAATTTCGTAGTGAAATGAGATTTTTTGTGGGTGTTGGAACATCGCAGAAGAATGAATGTATTTTTTGGTGATGTTGAAATTTTGGTGGGTAATGTAAAAATTGGGTGGGAATATATAAATGATATAGGTCGTTTTTTGGATTTTTATTGTTTTAGGTTATTTGTAAGAAATGTTTGTTAATAAGGGTTTCAGAAAAAATAAATAAATAAATACAATATTTAAAGAAGTGAAATCTAGCAAAACTTTAAATTTCTGCTTTTAAGTTTTTTTTTTCAATATCGGTGCATAATATGAATCATTTGTCTTATATTAATCTATAGTAATTTTTTTATTTAATATTTAAATAGAAAATGACATATTTTCTGATGATCTAGAACCATTACAAGGTTTTTGTGGATATTGAAATAATCGAAAATTTGAGTACAATTTCTAGAAAAGTCAGATCCGACGTTGTTTTTTATTTTCATTATTTTATGTTATTTTTAATGATGAACTTCTTAAAAAAAACTGTTGAATATCCTTTTTAACTTGATAAAACTATTCGAAATTCTCGCTATCGAATTTTCCAAATTACTAAAAAAATAGTTTGCAGTGATTTTCTGAAATTTATAGATTTTCTTTTGTTACTTAAAAAAATATAAGTCGTGAAAACGTGTTTAATTTAAAAATGTCGTATAGCTTAAAAGACTAGACATTTTTTGTAATTCAATTTCAATATGAGTAACATGCAGTTCTTTTTTCAAAAATATTAAGTTCTCAGTTTCAACAATTTCAAAAATTTCTTTTTGCTGATTATATAACTTTTCAGCTCTTTATATTAATTTATTGAAATAATGTTTCTGATAATTTTCATGCCATTTTTGTTTTTTTACATAATTTATCCATATTTTTATTTTATAACACATAAATTATATAGTTTTAGCACTTTAGACAGTTTGAAAATTTTAAATGTTTTATCAAGGTATTTTATTAGAAAATTTACGATTATTTGGAATAAAAATATTACATTTTTGCTACGAAAATGAAGAAACTAAATTATGGAACTTTTTTCAGAAATAAATTTTTCGAGATAAGTGAAATGAAAAAATCGGTGGAAAAATTTATAAAATCGAAAAAAAGAAACTTTGCCAACATTCGTAGAAATGCATAACGTGAATTTTCATTCAAGTTTTTCTTTTGTGAAAAGGCATTCTTTTCGTATAGAATTCGGGAAACTTGGAAAATATCTCAATGAAAATTCCTGCGGCGATTGCGAATGCTTTTCATTCCTTATTATTGTGAGAAATGCGAGCTTCTCCGCCGTTTGTTTAGCAGAACATTTTTCTCCTTTGGTGCAGGTTGTTATTTCCGCCTCAAATATGCGCTTTGGAATTTCCCGCGACTCAGCGAGACAAGTCGCGCACGCGGTTTCCAGTGCGAAACTTGATACGCAATAATTTTTTTTTTCTTTTAAGCAGCTCTATATTATTATTAATGAATTTTCTATATTTTTTCGGAGCATTTCATTTAATGTATTACGTAAATAATAAATTGTATAATTAATATAATAAATAACTTGAATTTTTGATGTACAAAAAAACTTAACAAATTTTACATTTATTTTCTGGAAACGCTACTTTTTTATATCAGTAAATAATACGAATAGTTATTTTGAAATTGTATCGTTTTTTTAAGCGTTCCTTTGATTGTTCTTGAGTCTTGATTTTGTTTCAATTCAACGATGTTGAAACGTCGTTGCTGATTTTGAGAGCATTTTTCACTATCCCGTCACATATCATGTTCTGAAACACGATTAATTATCATTATCAAAAGCGGCGTTTTTCGTGCACGCCCACTACGTATCCCGAAACGATGAGAACGAAATTCTCGTTCTTTTTTTTCTAGCTTCTACGTATTTTTTATTTTTCTGATAATCTTTTCATTATTTCGAATAGTGTTGCCAAGTCAGTAATTTTTTTACTGGAGGTTTTTGAAGCTGTAGGAAGGAATTTTTCACAGTATTTCCCATTACATATTTATTATTATATGTATAATAATAAAAATATTATTATATTTAATAATTATAATAAAAAGGGACCTAGAAGCCAATTTTCTCGTTCCAGGTCACATATAATTCTAGTAGTCTATAGAGAATAAAAATACCATAAATTTCTTTAAATTGTAAAAAAACTTTAAATAATACAGAAAAAATTACTGCCAAGTTATCTGAAAAATATCGTTTTGTGAAAAAACAATCAAAATAATTAAAATCCTCGAATTTTGTATATCTATAGCATCTAATTCTAGAGATCTATAAGAATATCAAAAAATACAACATTTTATAAATAACATTCAAATCTTCTTCAGTTCAACGAAATGAAAAAAAGTGTTTTTCATTTCCACCCAAGATGAAAGTGAAACAAAAGCTTTAAAATTATCATTCACCAATCTTTCAATTCATAATCATCAATGCACCCTATACACAGTAATGACCGATTCTACAGTTACACATTCAGTATCGAGTTGCATGCACGCAAAACTTTTAGCTCGCAATTTTCAAAGAGTCTTCAACTACATTTACCTTGTTGAAATCGTCGAAGTAAAGTGGACGTAAAATCGATTCCTCCACCAATTACCATAAATATTTAAAAAACTCTTCAATCATTATGACAATACTTTTTCACAACTCGAGCGTCGAAAAATCCATTTCCCACGTCTGCCAAAGATGGCGTAACTGAGCAATTTCAGGTTGCTTCGTTTACTCCACTCGATTTCATTTCTTCACTCATATGAGTGAAGGAAATGAAATTGAGTGAAGAAAATGAAACAACTGAAAGTCGCTCAGTTTAGCCATATTTGACAGACGCCGAAATCGTACAATTTTCCACCCTAACCCATATGGCTCTGCGCCGCCAACTTGACGTCTATGGTAAAACTCTCGATCCTCAACTTGTTGTGAAATATACTATTGTTCCAAGCCTCTTTTAATGAAAAAAAGAAAAAAAAACGTTTTATACAACTCAGTTCAACGTTTCCATCAGATTATTATCAGTTTCCTACCAACCAATATTTTTCCTCCTTAAAAAAAATAAATAAATAAAAACGTACTATTACGCAAAAGCATAGTTTTTCATTTTCGTGTCAGTTTTATTTTCTAAGATAAATTAATGAATAATACTTGGTTATAAAAAAACCACTTTTCCAAGTGTACAGTTAACGATTTCGCCCTGGATATTGAGGATCCGTCTGTTATCACAACACGTGCGCGAGTAGCTGATATTCCATGACGCGATAGCTGGGATTAGGGTTTCTATATTAAGCCAGGAGTGGTCTGCTTTCACATATACAAGTCGATATATATCCCCTCAAGGTTGATATTACACACGCCCGACGAAAAAATTTGAAAGAAAATTGTACAAAGAGAACTACAATTAATGATGTTACGGTCCTGGGGGGTGTAGAAAGGGGGGAAATCGTAAACTTTTATCCATGAAACAATAATCAAGGAAAAAAATATCTGGTTACTTTTTTCAATTGAAATGTAACGCGCCCCCCCCCCCTAAAAAAAACAAATTTTTAAAAATTATTAGAATGGATTTATATCTTGCAAATTTCTAAGGATCCAATGTAAATGTTTTTTTTTTTTTTTTTTTTTTTTCATGAAACTCGTATGATTTAAGTCAAAAATGTGTCAAAATTCAAATGAATATCTATGTTAATTTTAGAATAATAGATGTTTTTTGTTGGATTCCTTTTTTCAAAAAACGACATTTTTGAACGAGTGTCATACTTGAACCAATTATTGTTTCGTCACTAAATTTTACAGTTTTAGTGCACTTAATTAAATATAAAGTTAAATAGTAAACCAATTACCAATCATATTTTTAATAACCTGATTCAGATAAATTTTATCGTATTCAGTAGACATAAACTGCAAAGTTTGAAGATAAAGAAAGATAATAACGGTTTTCATGTCTTACAATATTATTTGAATTTTCCCAAATTCTTTTTGACTCAAAGCATACGAGTTTTTTGGAAAAATTCATTTATATTGGATCCCTGGAAGTAGGAAACTTGGGAGGGTATTTATTATGTACATAAATTTTTTGTGTATTGTTAAAATTGTGTATATATTTATTGTGCATACATATTTTTGTGCATATTTTAATCGTTTACATTAGGAAAAAATTATATCTTTGTTTGGAATTATATCAACTTGTTATAAGCAACTGAAAATTGGCAAATGCTTCTTAAGAATAAAATTATTGACAATAATTACACCATGATAATTCATGCATAGTTATGAAAAAAGTTAATCGAAAATACTTGTAAATAACACCAATGCTTGCTTTTGTTGCTGATCTGTACCGCTAGTGATTTTAATTCTCACGAAAACATAAAAATTTGTATAAGATCGATCTTACAAAATTCTTATATGAAAATTTTTTTTTAAATAATATATTTGTTAGAAAAGTTTATTTTATCGAATTCTATTTTCTGTAGAAATAATTATGTAGAAAATCATTGTTTATCAATATTCTTTTCTGTATAAAATTTATGGAAAATTTGTTTTATAAAAAATTGGTCTATTCAAACAGTTTTTCTAAAAAAATGCCTTTCTAAATTTTTCAGGTTATTTGTGTTTTTCGATTTCTGTTGATGACTTTATTTTCAAAGTTTCCATTATTCTTCGCTTAGAATGTTAATATTCCTTTCATACGGTTTTCTTAATAAAATTTTTCAAAAAATTTTATATTTAAATATTTAATATAAATATAAGAATATTTCATATTCTTAATTTTTATTTTTATAGGACTTTGAAATTCTTATGAAAGTGTAGTTGATTAGATTAATAAAATTTTAATAAGAGTTTAATAATGTCAAATTTATAAAAAACGGAATTCATATAAGAAATATCTGATTCTCATAAGAATTTTGCCATTTTTTTATATAAAGTAAAATCTTGTGAGGTTAAAATTTTTTTTAACTTTGGGTATTTTTTATAAAATTTGAAAAATTTTCTGATATTAAAAATGTCTTAACCGTTTTTAAAATTCGATGTTTTGGGAATAAAAGTGTTCCGAAATTTTGTATTATTTATTAGATTTTGAAAAAAATAATATCGATACATATTTTCCCAAAAAAAACCCTCCCAAACATTCCTTTTACTCACTTTCCTGAAATGCATACATGAATTTCTCGAAATAGGTAGTTTTTTAATTTTAAGAAGAATTTTAACCTACAAAACACAATACTTATCAATAATTTATTACATTCAATTTTTTGAGTGATTATTATTCATTCACACTCAAAATCTACAAAATATTGGGCAAAAATTTTACAGAAACTATCTTACGAAAATTCAAATTCGAATAAAAAATATTGACCCTGTAAAACATGAAAAAATGAAAATACAGTGGAAAATTCCTTCCAACAGCTTTAAAAACCTCCAGTAAAAAAAATTACTGACTTGGCAACACTGTTCGAAATAATAGAAAAATTATTAGAAAATGTTCCTGAAGTTCCAAATGCTTAAAAATAAACGAAATAGAAAAAAATTGTTCCCAGCACTTTTCCTTGTTGAAGAAATAAATAACTCTTGAAATTAAATAATTATTGTCAAACATTATTAACTTATTTTTACTCCAATTTAAGGTGGAGCTGAAATGCAATTTTTTTGTCATTTTTGTTTATTTCTTAAACGTTTGAAACTTCAGGCACATATCAGAAAAATAAAAAAATACGTAGAAGCTAGAAAAAAAAAAACGAGAATTTTATTTTTTGTACGTCAATGACTACAATACGAACATATTGAATACTACAATACTGTATAAAATAAAATTTACTGAATTCTATCTCTATCCGTCATTACTATATTTTTTTTTAAAAAAGTACTAGATTTTTTTCTGAGTGTAGATCTTCAAAGATTATAAATAACAAAATTCCAGAGGGAATATATTTTTCCGTATAATCCCTCCCGCAAAATTTTTTTTTGCCTGCGCCTTTGGTTATCGCAATAAATGCCATATCTGATATTTTCCAACATTTGCGACAAATGGAAATCTCTTCCTCGGATCCAAGCTACTGAAAAATAACGCTATATTCTGTAAAATAATATTTTTTTAAATTGCTTATGATCATCGATTTATTACAATGTAAATAGTAATGAATAGTGATGAAATTGTTGAAGAAAATCGAAAGCGACATTTCTTAATTCATGAACTATAAAATATAGGTCTCAAAATTTTGAAATTCATGATATATTCATTTTTTATTTTGAAATCCAAGCAATTCTGCAATACTATTTTAATTTTACCAATATTATAGTACATTTACCCAGTAAAATATATTTATTTTCATCATGCAATATAGTAAAACGTCAAATTTCGCAATTATCAGTTAATATAGTAAAAAATTGATATTTTAATAAAATCGGATATTAAAAAAATTCAAATTCTTTTGCCTGCGCCTTTGGTTATCGCAATAATTGTCATATCTGATATTTCCCAACATTTGCGACAAATGGAAATCTCCTCGTTGGATCCGAGCTACTGAAAAATAACGCTATCGTCGAGAAACCGTGACTAGCTCGCGTTGAAAAAATGACAATTACGTCGAGCGTCGCGATAAAGCGCCCGAATCGATTCGGACGACGTGAAAAACGTTCATGAAGGTTTCTGAAAAGCGCAAAATGTCGTTCTTTTTGAGTACTTTTTCCTGTTTTCGAAGCAAACGCTGACTCATCGAGCGTGGGCTGAGCGACAATAAACGGCGACTCTGCATTTTTTTTTCTTCTTTTTTGTACCGCGATCCCACAAAAAGCTCAAAAATCGCTTCCCAAGAATCTTTTTTTTTTGTACTTCATCGTGTCTGGTGACAGATAACACCGCGCCCACGCAATTTTCGTCGCGAAACAAAGCGAAAAGCGCGCATTGTATTTTTTTTTCTTCGCGCTCTTTCGCGGGAGTGAAAACAGCTTTCACGGCCGATTTTTTCGCTTCATATCGAATTAGGGCGATCGCTTTCTTTCGAAGAGTTTGTGTTTATACAATTTTGTTACTTTCTAGTCTGTGATAATCAAATTTTTGAGCGATGAATTCATAATTTTTGCAATTTCGGGTATCTGGTAAAAATTCCGAAGAAAAAAAAAGAACGCGCGTCATCGGGATAACGCAAAGAAAACTTTTTCGAAATCCCGTTGTGTGTATGCTCGCATGACAGTCAATAAGCGATTTAAGCAATGATAAATATTGTTTTTCTGGGACGTAACTTTTTGCAACGAGCGCTTTAAATGGCGATGTCGGTTCGCGTGTAATTTTGTGCAATTCCCGCAATTGCGTTGATTGCGTTTTCTTTCGAAAACAAAATATCTCGAAAGTTTTTTTCCGTCGGCGTTTTTTTTATTTTCAATTTATGGATGACATTCCCAATGTGAAATTATGCATTCAAAGCGCAATTATTTAAATGCAGATATATTGTTCAACTTCCTTGATAAGAATTTTTTTTCACGTGATATTTTTATAGTAATTTGTTTCGATTCCGTATGTTTTTGTTGGAAATTTATGAAAAAAAAAGTTATCAGAGGTTAAAATATGAAACGTGAATTGATTATTACGGAATGGAAAAAGCGAGTGAGAAAAAATAGAAAAAAAGTATCGCATTTGTGTACCATCGTTGCAAGTGGCACACGTTTTGTCTGCGAGAGTCTTTCGATCGATAAAAGGGACGGTATTAAAAATTGGCCGTTGCGCAACGGACCGCGAATTAAGACGATTCGTCCAACTTGCAAATTTTTCTGCTTTGAAATCGAGTTTCAAAGGTTCCCTGGGGTTTTTGTTTTTTGATCGAAAAAACTTTGCCGCGTTAAGAGTGATTGTTGTTTTTGTAACGTGAATGAATTTGAAAATGTATTTTAATGGAAAATAATGAAATATTGCTAGGTAAAAATAATTTGGTTGTCATAACCGAAAATTTGAATAATTTATATTATATATTTTACTAATTTAATTTTTAAAGTTGGTTTCAAAACTTTTCCAATTTTCTTTGCAACAGTTACTGCAACTGTAAACTATCAATTGTCACCGAAACGAACTGTAAAAAGATAGATGACCTCTTGACGGTTCGAAGAAATGCTATTCTAGTAAGCCCAAGTCTCCCTGGATAGTTAGAATTGCTCTCTACCATTTGCCCCAGTGAAAATAAAGTTTTGCTTTGTCTGTTTACAGGGAATGTGTGACATGTTCATCCAAAATCAGACGAGCAGCGTCAACAGCAGCAGCAGTAGCGGCAGTAGCATAGGTAATACTGCTAATCACCACCATCACCACCATAGCAAGAAACGAAAGTTGGATTACAACGTCAGCCAACCGATCATCCAACACGCGGTCGTGCAATCCACCAGCGACTACCAATTGGACAATAACGCACTTCAACAACGTTATTCCGTGAGCAGCACAAACACCGCTTTTAGCTCGCTGCACAATAATGCGCTGCAAAAGATTAGCCCGAATCAACAACAGCTGGTGCGAGCTTCGACGATCAAATTACTAGACACGTACCAACGCTGCGGCCAAAAGGTAATTTACAGAATATGAATAGATGATGGAAAATTAAGACGGTTTTTCCTTTGCCGTTTTTCACGAAACTTGAAATCGAAGAAGATATTCTAGTTTGAAATTTAAGCGATGAACCTGACCTTACGAGGAGTAAGGATGGAAACCACTGACCAAAGTTTATTGAAATGTTTTTCTAAGTAGAAAAGTACTTTATTCAACTCCCGCAAGGAATATGTAATTTCGGACCCCTGCTGAGAGTTAGAGAAATGATGAATTACCTGACTGTTGACGTGAAAGTTCTTCT
>JAPYZL010166856.1:0-15700 GCA_030522825.1 Platygaster orseoliae
ATGCTACACGAGACAAAAGGATGGTTCCAATTCGTGCAATTGCGCACTCGCTTCGCTCGTGCCCAAACTTTGCACTCGTTGGAATCATCCTTTTTCTCCTTTGTAGTATAAATATCTATTTTTTCATGTATGTGTTCGAGTGGCCGCTTACGATGAAACGCGTGACGCAGGCCTCTTTCCGAGCAGTCATAAAATCAGCGAGAGAATTTTTCTTTGTTCCCTGCTATCCGGGTTTTATTCTTTTATCCCGGATAGCAGAGAACAAAGAAGAATTCTTCCGCTGATTTCATTGTTGCTCGAAAAGAGGACTGTGTTCACGCGATTCATCGTAAAAAAGCGGCCATTCGAACACATGCATGGAAAAAATTAAGTTTATTTACTACGATGACTACAATTCGATGGGTCCCTAGAAGAGTATAGTATCTCTCGGGGCTCCCGAGCATTTCATCCACTGATCTCTATTTAAATCTAAATTTAGATCTCTAAATAGAGATCAGCGATTTCATAGTATCTTTGACAGAGGTGAAACATTTCATCGTTACTCAATTTTTTGACTTTTTCCGAAAGAGTCATTATTGAATTCTTTAAACCCTCAAGAATGTTCCACAAAAAATTTGGAAACCAATTTTCCATTTTTACCTTTTGAAATTGAAAAACAAATTTCAATAATTGGAATGATCAAATACTGGTTGATTGGATAATTTTGACTTGGCTATTCTTTTGGAACATTTATTTTATACAAGATTAATGTGCTTTTCCCTGTTGTTTAGTTCGCTGAGCAAGAAATTTCTATTACTTTGTAAATTGAATTTGTTATAACAATGCATTTAAACACATTATTGCTATATTCTGTTTCTATGAAAAATACATGATTTTTATGGTTTTTTGAGTTGTTGCAGAAGTAAATAACACTGATTTTGTGAAATTTATTTATTTAAACAGTTTATTTCAATAAAATATTGCAAATATTTTTTTTTTTTTGCAAGATTTATGTCGTTTTCATAATTTGTTAAGTTGCCGAGTAAGAATTAGAGATCATTTTTGTAAAATTCGTTTACTTAAACAATTTATGTAATCAAATTATTGCAAAATTTTTCTTCTACAATATGTATATCCTTTTCACGGCTTTTTAGGTTGCCGAGTAAGGATTTTATATTGTTTTTGAAAAACTTCCTCATTTAAATAATTTATTTGAACAAATTATTGCAAAATTTTTCTTCTATCATATGTATATCAACAAAAGAATTTTAAAAAAACAATGACAAATCTTTACTCAGCAACTTGAAAAACGATAAAAAGTATATACATATTATAGAAGAAAAATTTTGCAATAATTTGTTTTAAAAAGTTGTAAAAATAAACTAACTTTGCAAAAACAATATCCTTACTCGGCAGCAACTTAAAAGCCCATGAAAAGGATATACAAATTGTAGAAGAAAAATTTTGCAAAAATTTGTTTCAATTAGTAGTTTAAATAAACAAATTTTACAAAAACAATGTCAAATCCTTACTCGGCAACTGGAAAAGCCATGAAAAGGATATACATATTGTAGAAAAAAAATTTTGCAATAATTTGTTTATATAAATAGTTAAAATAAACAAATTTTGCAAAAACAATGTCAAATCTTAACTCGGCAACCTAAAAAGCCATGAAAAAGATATACATACTGCAACAGAAAAATTTTGCAATAATTTGTATAAATTAATAGTTTAAATTAACAAATTAAAAAAAAAAACAATATCGAATCCTTACTCGTCAACCAAAAAAGCCATTAAAAGGATAAACATATTGTAGAAGAAAAATTTTGCAATAATGTGTTTAAATGAATTGTTTAAATTAACGAATTTTACAAAAACGATATAAAATTCTTACTCGGAACCCTAAAAAACCATAAAAATGGCATATATCTTGCGAAAAGAAATTTTTGCAATATTTTGTTGAAATAAATTTAAATAAATTTAAACAAAAGAAATTTATTATAGTATAGTAATCAATATTATTGATGCAAAATATGCAAAAGACGGCTTTAGAAACCATAAAAGGCACATGCATTCTGCAAAAATATATTTTCGCAACAGTAAGTTAAATTTATTTATTCAAACAAATGAATTTTATTTATTACAATATGAAAAATATGCCAGTTATGACTCCGGGCACGAATCTGAACGACAATTATCATTTAATTCTTTCTAGACAAAGCTTATTGAAGAAAACTTTCGACGACACTTATATAATAATTATTTAAATAATTATTTCATGAGTAATAACTCTAAAAATTATCATAAACAGTAAATTATTAAGACAGAAGGGTAGATACTTAAAAATGTTTATGTCAAAAACACTTTTTAAGGGAATGAATCCATTTTTCATAATTAAGTTTACAGCTTTTATATTTTTAAATAATAAAAAATTATTATGAAGATTATTTATTGTGGTATACAATTATTATCAACTACATTATCATTATTTTTCAATGCTAGTTTCACGCGTAAATTTTTTTATGGAGAAATATTTTTAATATGTTAAATTTTTGTCTTTCTTGCTTTATATTAAAAAAAATAATATTCATTCTTCCGTTAAAAATTACAAAAAAATGAGTCTGAAGATAATATCTTTAAAATATAAATAATATGTGATTAGAAACATGTGTAACATATTGTTTTCAAGCTATCATTGTGTTTCTTGAGTGATGGAAACTTTACATCAAGTTGTCTCGAAACTGTGATTTTTGAGATACGATGAAATGTTTCATCTCTGTCAAAGATACGATGAAATGCTCGGGAGCCCCGAAAGATACTATACTCTTCTAGGGACCCATCGAATTGTTGAAATTATTGACAACGATCGTTTTTTAATCACTTGTAAACGTATCGGTTTCGTAACAGAAAGGAAATTAATTTCGACTGATTTATGTTGACTCGTAAGAAAATAGGGATTTTTTTAATTTGAAGGAAGTATTTTTTTTTTTTTTTTTTTTTTTTTGAAGAATAGATTGTTATTTTATTTTTAGAATTATTAATGGAAATCCTAAAGAGGGCCCGATGTGATGATTGAAATATTGATTAAAAAATAAATAGTGGATTTAGCTCTGAGTGATCGATTTCCGTTTATTCCGAAAGAAAATATGTACTACAGATCTAAAAAATAAATGGAAATAAAATTCAAAACATCGATAACTTAACAACTTTGAAATAAAATTTAACTGGAAAATCAAAAATTTTGAAACTTTCTATTTATTGCTTTCTTTTCAATGTTCGCTATTGAATTCTGTTCTTTTCACAGGGAATCAAAACTCACGAGATTGCTTCAAGAATCTCTCGGAGGTCGCACAAAAACCTCCATCATCGCTACTGTTTCCCCCGCGAGCATTAATATGGAGGAAACTCTGTCTACTTTGGACTATGCTCACAGGGCCAAAAACATAACGAATCGACCTGAAATCAACCAAAAATTGTCTAGAAAAGCGCTTCTCAAAGAGTACACGGAAGAAATTGAAAGGTTGCGGCGTGATTTGACGGCTACTCGAGAACGAAACGGTGTATATCTTCCGCAGGACAGTTACTTGAACATGCAAAATCAGATGGAGTTTCTGACAAAAGATATCGAAGAAAAAATGAATCACATCAAAGCCCTTGAAGAAAATCGTCTCGAAATACAGGTGGTTACTCCAGAAAACGAATAATATAAAAATTTGTTTTACAGGCCAAATAATCCACAAAAATAATACTTGCGTTATTAATACTTTTTTTTTGGAAACTCAGAAATTGTTAAAACAATGATGACAATGTAAATATTTCATTTCAGAAATGTTTCGACGAATTGAAAATGGACCACGAAAAACAGTCCCAAGTTCTTGCCACTACGAAGGAAAAATTGGAAAAGAAAGGAAGTGATCTGAAAAATACGAAAAGCGTTTTGCAAGAGACTATTTTTGATAAGAAATTACAGGAGCACTTGGTTCAAAAACATGCCGAAACGGAAGCAAAACTGACAGAGCAATCTACGGTTTTACTCAATTTTAATGAAATCACTTGCACGGATATTTCCAAGCTTCATGATAAAATTGATCGCATAAAGTGAGTTTTATTCGAAGCAGTTTTTATAGCTAAATAACGAATGAAAATCAAAAAGATATTTATTACGTCGCTTTCATTTTAAAATAATAACTGTCGATAGCCTGATAAAACAATTTTTTCAATTTCTATGAATAATTTTTTCAGGTCGATTGAACAACGAAACCAACAGATTGGGCAGACATTCGATCGAAACATGTCAGAAAACTTGGGGAGCTTAAAAAAAGTAATTTTGCAGGAAGCCGAAAAATGCATCCAATTTTGTTCTTCCAGCAAAACAGCAATAGGTAAATGATACAAAATCAACTATTTATGAACATTTTTTTAAAATTTTCACTGATTTCTTTTTTGTTGCAGATTGCCAGATCAAGGTTCTGAACGAAGATACTGACGCTTCTATAAAACTCGTCACCGAAGAAACACGTTCCAAATATTTTGCAATTAATGAGCAGTTGCTAAAATCCATCGACGATTATGTAAATATTTTTTTTTATGAGCATAGGCAAATTTTGAAATATAAAATGTATGTAGTGAAAGAAAAAGTAGACTGAATTGAGCTATATGAAGTGTATTTTTACTGGTTTATTGAATTTTAGAATTTGTATTACGTTTGATTTAAAAATATGAGAAATACTTGTTTGCCAAATAATTTGGATTCTGAAGAAATTCAAAAATAAAATTGTGTACACAATCCTTGAATAATATGATCGTAAAAATAAAAAAATTTTCAGAATTTGCCAAATTTGCAAAGCTCATTTACAAATATTTTCTATTTTCTAGACAAACAAATGTCAAAACTGGCTCTTGGAAGAAACGAAAAAAACAAACGACTTTTGCGAGGCCCAAAAAGTCAACACTACTTTTGCGAAATTCTTTCTCGAACTTCGGCAGATCATGGACAATGAGGTTTCCAAAAATTTGAAATCTCTGGAAGAAAGTCAATCGAAAGAAATGATAAATTTTTTGGAAAACACCATAAAGTCTTTGAACGTCGTCTGTGGGAATTACAAACAAACTTTGGATCAATTGACGCAAGAATTACAGGAATTGATCGAAAACGTTCAATCGACGATTAACGTTGAAAAGGAAAAATCAGAGGAACGAAATCTCATATACCAGCAATGGTTGATGTTGAGCCAAATGATAGAATCTTACAGGAAGAAAGACTTGAGTTGTCCAATTACTGAAAATTTGACTGGCTTTGTTCAGAAAGTACGTTCTATCAGAAGTAACGAGATGATGAATCGACAAGAGAATAATACTCAAGCTGCGGTTGAGCACAAAAAAATTGTTGCCGATGCGAACAAAATTTCTGCGAAAATCACAAGTAATTTGGAAGAGGTAAAATCAGTTTTATCGAGTTTTTTAACGACTATAAATCGGAACAAAGGAAATTTTTCAAAAGAATTGTCCATATCAGTCAAAATCTTAATTAGTTTTCAGAGCTTATATTTTACTCTAAATTTAATAACTTGTTTTAGTCTTCTGAAAGTTTTGATGACGTTTGAAAACATTCTATATTTTTTAATGTATCATTTTTATTTCAAATGTTTAGCTTTAAATTGCTCTTTAAAATAGTGTCAATTTTCGAAAAATCCTGAAACAATTAAAAAATTAGAAAAACTTTAAATGCGCTTTTGAGACATTTTGAGATATGGAAAAACTTCACTTGATTCGAACTTGAAACATGTTCAGTCCATAAATAATATCTCAAACTTATTGAATTTACAATATTCAGTTTTCGAAATTGAATTTTCAGACTCGGAAATTGGCGGACATGCTCACTGCAAAGGGGAAGATACTGGTAGAGAAAATGCAAAGTGAAGTTAGTGATCAAAAAGACTCTGTCAAACATTATCAAGAGTCGTTCCAAAACAGTGCAATATGTTTCAAAGAACAAATGGAAGCCGACAAGGAAGCAACACTGTCATCACTCCAGGTATTTTCATTTACAGATTGAAAAAAGAAACTAAACATAATATTTTTTATATAATAATGGCATTTGGTTATGACGATTAACAATTCACAGACCCTAATTTATCATATGTGACGCGATCCGACAAAAGGGACCTACTCGGCAAAAGTGAAAGTTTACACGGCGCGCTGTGGAAGGCGTTGAACTGCCATTTAAGCCCAAGAATCAATCATAATCCGAAAATCGATTTTTTGGACAGTAGGTCCCTTTTCTCAGATCGCGTCACATATATATATTAAAAAAAAAAACAATACTTCATTTCGAAATCATACAAGTGTCATATTTATGCATCTTATTTGATGATCGATTATCGCGATATTTGTCAAGATCAATAAATGGCAGGCAATTAGGTAGAGGAGATTTTGGAGCTCGAATCCCTCCCGAAATTCAAATAAAATGAATTTTTTACATGTAAAAATGGGGAAAAAATACCTTCTTATATTCTGGTCTAGACGATTCTAAAAATCAATTTTTTTACCCATTCATGAAGTATATTTAATGGAAAACTTCAGCGCAAAAGCATTTTTCGAAACAACAAATATTTTCTGAGTTGTACGATATTTAGCCACGCGCTATCGTTTGAACACAATGCACATTTTATTGTAATTACCCAAGTTCCAAGAAAAAACTAAAGTAGTTTTATGAGGAGGAAGGAGTAGTATATGGTTCTGAAATTGATGATTGACTCCAAAATGTACTATTTGTAAGTACTTGCTTCTCAATCTTTAAATGCGTTTTCTTGAAGCTAATTTTTTAACATGGTTAACACGATTATAAATAAACCACTCGTACAATCGCGCTGAAATTTTTGTAGAATGTTTTTAGTGTATATACTTATCGCATGAACTGGGGATTTGTAAAAATATTAAGTGTAACTTTTTTTTAATGCAAAAACCATAAAAAAAGAAATAAATGTAATTTTGTATTAAAATCAGTAATTGTTCATAACTAATATATTATGCTTATTTTGGTTCAGAACATAGCGACAGAGTTCCTTTGTGTAAAAAAATCATTTCGTGTATTAACGATTTTCCGATCGAGAGAAATCGTGTAAATGATTAATTTCGATTAAAATAAAACTTTTTTGTTAGTTTTTTCATTCTACGACAAACTGTGGAGATAACGATTTGATAATAAGCACAGTTTTGTTATAAACAATTTTTCAAAATGTACCTCTTTTTTGGACCGCTAGACCAGAAAACCCTATTAATGAATAATGAATATAAAAGTTAGAAAAAATTTGCATAAAAATTGTCAACAATGTACCTACCGAAATCTAGAGGATACAACGAATGATTTCATGGAAGTTATCGAAGTTAAACGAAATTCTTAATTTTACTAATTCAGAAATATCGATAATCCTGGCCTTAGAAGAATTCTGTATTAACGAAAATTCCAATCATAAATGTTTAGGTAAGATAATGTAGAAAAGAAAAATTTTTTAATCTAATTCAACCCAGTAATTAATCAAGAAAAATTAGAATCTACGAAAATGCTAAATCTATAAAACTGTGAATTCTGGAGCGTCAAATTCTAGAAATCTACTTAGAAATCCATAAAAATACTATAAAAACTTCCGAGTATTACAAACTCTGAAGAAATACTAAAAGTAATAGAAGTCAATGAAAGAAAAGTTTTCTAAAAAATCTGAAGAAATACCTTTGATATACAGAACTTTAAATTCTAAAGCATCAATTTCTAAAAAGCTTATAATATAGTAATCTACAATAATGCTAGAATTCTATAAAATACTAGAAAACGCAAAAAAATCCTATAAGTAGTATTAAAAAAAAAGAAAAGAAAATACAAGAAATGAATGAAACACGAAAAATGTATATAGATGCAATCATCTCAGAAATCTATGAAATTACCAGAAATTACTGAAAATCGGTCGAAATTTAAATTCTGTGGCATCGGATTCTAAAAATCTATACAGCAATCTGTGGAAATTCTCGAAATCTATTAAAATACTAATGAATCATTGTGAGTTTTGTTAATATTAAAAAAAATGCGCTTTATACTAAACATCTATAAATACTTAAAAATGAAATACCTTCAATACTACAGCATATTATTCTTTTTATCCATGAAATACCAGGAATTTCTGCAAATTTTATTAATATGAAAAATACGGGAAATCCGCATAAAAAATACTGTTTGATAAAAAATTAATTTAAATCCGCAAAATCATTTAAATTTCCAATACTTCAGCATTTAATTCTAGCTGATTATAGTGATCCATGGAAGTACTGAAAATCTCAACAAATATCAGGAAGTACTACAAAATTTCATAAAATATACGACATTACGCAATGTCTGGAAACAAATAAAATAGTTGAAATCTTTCTTGTTATAATTTTCTTAAAAATCTATAAAAATATTCAAATTTTTGATAACTTTGGATTCCGAGAGCATCATATTCCAAAAATCTGTTCAGAAATCCATAATGATATAAGAAAAAATTAATTCAAGTTGTATAAATACTAAAGAATTATGAAAAACACCATGAGTATTAGAAAAGAACTTAAAACTTCAGTGACTCGAAAATCACAAAAATCGAATTCCATTACATTGAATATAAATATGAAAAATGTATGACTCTAGACCCCAAAAGTTGTGTAACTTAAAAAATCCGAAATTCGAAAAATTGAAAAATCGTACTCCCATAATCAGATCTTTAGAGATTAAAAATTATTAAATCCTAGATTTTTTCGAAAAACTCTTTACAAAAAATGTTCATAAAGTTTACAACGTTGAAAAATCACACGAAATTTTTTTTCTGAGATTAACCATTAATAATGTTAAATCTCTAAAAACAAATTTGACGAAGCCCCTAACAAGCAATTTTCTTAACATGTTTATACCCTAGTGATTTTGATTTTTATAAGAAATGGCAAAATTCTTAAAACAATCAGAAATTTTCTCTAAGAATTCTATTTCTTATAAGTTCTTATAAGGTCCACCTTAAAAAACTCTAATAAGAAAAAATTTTCTTATAAAGTGACCATATAAAAACCTTACGAGAAAAATATTTGTTATAAAAACCAGTGACACTTTTATAAAAAAATATTTAAGCCTCGTACATTTCTTATGAACTGGAATTTTTATGAAAAAAATTGTTCATAAAAATGTCTACAGAAAATAAAATTTTATAAGAATAGTTTTATTACACATAAGAATATTGAAACGACGAATTTCATCGTCGATGATTTATTGAGTTTCTTTGTCAATGATTTTTAGGAGGTTCGCTGAATTCGCTATTTTTCGGTTTTAAATCGTTGATGGAAAATCTCAGGAAAAAATTCTCGTGTGATTTTTCAACATCATGAACTTGATAAACATTTACAAAAACTTTATCTGTCTACACCCCTATAAATAATATTGAATCTTACATTCAACTTACAGGAACAAAAAACAGTCATGATTCAAATGGCCGAAGACCACAAAAATTTGATGGAATCTCAACGAGAAAAACTTGTGAATGGTGCCAACGATCGAAAACGCAAATTGGATTGCTTGAATGAAAACTTCAACGCTTTCAGCGAAAACGTGTCAACACAACTGCACACAACTAAGTACCAAATCGACAAGTTCTTGCAAGAGGATCTTCGTTACTATCAACCAACTGGTAAAATTCCATATTAAATGTTATTTAGGTATCAACATTTTTTGTGGCAATGACTGATTTTCTTTTTTAAATATCTTAGCTGCATTCGCTGCCATGTTTTATTTTGTTTTGTCTTTTAAATGCGAACTTTATCAGTCATTGCAATGACAGTGAACTCTGAATTCTAGATTGCAGAATTGGAAACAAAAAATTGCAAGTCAAAAATATATATTCTGGCATAAGAAACTTGAAAGATTACAAAAATGTAATCTTGAGTTGATTATTTCTGGTTTTTCTTTTATCTTTGAAAATGTGCTAATTTTTCACAGGTTTCACTCCCCAACGACGAGAACACAAATTTCCAGGAACTTTGGTCGCGACATCCCCTCACGAGCGCATTATTAAAAGATTTAAGGAGTCACAAAGGGAAACTGAAAATGAACAGGTTCGCATGAATGGCAAACACGAGTAAACTTGAAAAAATTGAATGTTTCTAACAATAAAAAATCAAGTCGGGAATGATCACTCAGAGCCACTTTTATTCTATTTCATCTCTAATTAATTTTTTTCATCAATGTTTCAACCATCTATCGGGTCCTCATCAGAATCTTAACATAATCAAAAAACAATATATTAACAAAATCTCTCAACAAAAAAACCAATAATATGAAAATAACAAAAAATCAACTCACGAATTATAAAGATTCCCTTATTATGAAACAATTTATAATCAGAGAGTTTCATATTTTTGTCTACCAAGCTAGTGATTGTACTTATCTTTTAATGCGACGGATGTTCAGAAAAATAATTAATTAGTGTTTTTGAAGAAATTGGTTTCTAACAATTTTTTTTTAACAGATGCAAGAACACAGCATTGAGGAAGAAACAAAAGAATCGAAAGTAACAGTTAACGCATTACAGAATATTTATACAACGCCAACAAAAACGAGACGTCAAATTTCGACGCCGAGCAAAGTTCAAAGAGCCTTCGAAACAAAAAAACACAATTCTGTAACATCTTTCATGACGGATGAAATCATCACGACCAATTCAAATGATCTGAAACAAACCCATATTTCCGAATCTCTAATACAACAGGTACTTTTCCGCAATAATAATTATTGATAAGTTCAACAAATTTTGGTTTCCTAGTCAAAGTGTAATTAAATATTCTTACATTTTCAACACTTTGACTTTTATTTCGAGTTTTTTTTTTGATCTGCAGCGTACATTTTCTTTCGTTTATAAGTAACAAACAATTTGTAATACCAAATTTACAAATAAATATCACTCACGGCATGTCTTTAATATCAAAACACATTTTTTAACATATATGTACAATGTTTTAAATGCGATATATATAATCAAAAATTAAAATGTGCAGTACAGGTGTAGAGAAGGACTCGAAATAATAGACGAAACGTGGATAATATTAGAATTTTTAATAGCAATTTGACAAGGAAATTTTGAAACTCATTATGTACCTCCCTGTGAAAAAAACAAAAACAAAATAATTATTGACTTTATTTACCTTATGTTATCGGATAGGGGGATAATCAAGAAAACAGAGACAGCCCAAAGGCCAAGAAAGTCATATCAAGGATTGCAAAACGTACTTCTCGCAACATGCAAACTGAAAGGAAGCCACTCAGTTCCCAAAACTGATCATCATATATGAAAATGGGGGACATTTATTAATAATAATCGCAATAATTAAAATTGGAGCTAATTTTACCATTCATAAAAGTCCGACTTTTTAATGCTAATCATTATATTTCATTACTAAGAGAATTCAAGCAGTTCAATGATAACTTTTAGGACAAAATCTGCATGCTAGGATATATATATATATAAAGCTTTACAAGCATTATACGAGCTTAAAAAGTATCACTAATTATCAACAATTGCTTGGTTTGCCCTTGCTATATTTGATGGCAATGAAGTTGATGAGCGTGCGTGTATTTAAAAATGGAATCATTACTTTCTTGACATAGAATCTTGAAAAATACAAGCGTATTGGTCACTCGTTGATTGCGCTGTAATTTTGCACTGTTTCATCATTCGTCATTGTCAAATAAAGCAGTTGTATAAATGAAAAATAAATCATTTACATTCTTCCACATTTTGTTTTTACTTCATTTATTTTCAATCAATGCTAAGACTTCATGACTTCAAAGTCGCAAATTTCTTAACACAGTTTAAATTCTTTACAAAAATTTCAGTACAAACATCACTCCTATTTTTATACAAGGTAAAAATCTAAGTTAACAAGCCAATGCCTTTTTCAATTTTTCCTGAAAAACTCTGTTCCACTCTTTCAAATCTTCCAACTTGGAACCTAATTGTTCCGATGCGAGAAACACTTGCTTGACCTCTTCCTGTTTCTTCTTGCAAGAGGCAGTGAAAACTGAGCTCGAAACATTTGCGTCTTCCTTCTCGGATTCGCTCATTATATCCGAAATCTCGAAAACAGATGATGTGTCAGTCGAGACATCTTTACTCGGTAGGGCACTCAGTTCGTCTATAAAGTAAAATTAAACAAATGCATGATATACCCTCTGCCTTCAAAAAACCACGCGATATACGTACAGTTTTCTTTCGTCTCTAAAATCTGATTCCTGGACGTGATATGCTTGATGAATGTGCTGGATTTGTACCACCAAGGAACAGAGCGGAAGTGCTTGATGTGATTTTTGTTGTAGACTACTTTGAGGTGGTTTTCAAGTTTTTGGATTTTTTCCTCGACGATGTAGATGAGGATGGTGATGAAAAATCGAGCGTGCGACGGAGTTGTAGTTCATATTTGGCAGGGCTTCCTGGCAGTAGCAGAAAATCGATGTTTTGAGGCTTTCATTGTCCTCGGGAGGCCAGTCAAATCTATAGCGGAAAAATAAAATTTTTGATCAACATCAGTTCTTTTAGATTCATTTCGTGGTTTTTTATGTTTTTTAGATATGCCAACGTTTCTTAATAGTTATTTTTATTTCAATAAATTAAACTGTTCACTCACTTCCAAGCTGGCAACGCCATTTCTTTCATAAACCGTTCCAAAGACGTTCTGTACTTCTCCAACTTCCATTCATGATCAAAGTACTCGAAGCTGCATGGAAAATCGATATTTTTGGGCAAAAATGTTTTCAGTTCCTCGGGAAAATCAGTGTAAATAAGGGATTCGGGATCCAAAACAATTTCCGTCAAATGGGCCACGGCTTCATTGTGCAGGTTTATTGTGAAATTCGGATTTTTGAATATTTCCTGCAGCTGGATGTTGTAAAAAGAGTGGCCTTCGATTCTGCAAAAAGTGTTTTTGTCAACGTTGCACAAAAACTCTATTTTTTTGCAATTATTTTATAACATCCCATAATTCATAAATTCAAATACTATATCATTTCTTCAAGAATATTGCTAGTCGAAAAATTGAAAGCTAAAAAATAAGAAAATCCAGAAATCTTTTAAACTTTCCGTTCTTACTTAAAAATTAGGAAAAAAATGTTGTTTTGGTAGGGGTACAATAACTGTTTCAATGGTTTTCAAAATCGATTAGGAATGAAGAAAATATTAATTACTTCAGCCAAAGTTCCTCCATGAGACAATCGCTCAGAACGCTTTTCAAATGATCCATTTCCAAAGGATTTTGGGGGGATCTGTTGATTGCCAGCCACAGGATAGCGCTCTGCATAGTCAAGACTGTCTGCTTTTGGTTCGAAATCTGGTGAAACATCATCGTGAATTCCGAAATATAGCCAGACTCCAGCAGTTCTTCAATTTTCGGGGTGAGCCAGAATTTGATTGAATCAGCTTTGCCTATTAACAACAATTCAATAAAAAATGTAAGACAATCCTAATTTTTAACATTCTCTAATCCCTACAGAAAAAAAAGGGAAAGATTGAGCGATAGGTAATTTTTGTATAAAAAATTAATAAACTTTTCCATTATTATTATTTACTGAATTTATCACAATTCATTGCTCTTTTGAAAAGCTATATTTAGTTTGCAATAAAGAAAATTACGAATTTGAGAATTTCGGGATTAAAAATTAAATGATTTAAAAAATGTTTACTTAAATAAAAAAATTGTGACTTAGACTTGGCAATATAAATAAATATCGAATAATCGAAAATGGTTTCTTTGGGATTTTAGATCTCATTAACTTTTATGGCGATTTTGTCATTGAGTTTATAAATAATAATAGTATATTTGGTATACAAACTAGAAAAGAAAGACATGAAATTAAAGAAATAAAATTTGTTATGGCAATAAATTCAGTGAATGAAAAATATAAATTTCAAGATCAAATAAATTTGTGACTTTGATATTTTAGATGAGAAATTTGGGAAATTGTAAGTATTTTGCATCAAGAAAACATATTCACAATTTATGAAGAAATTTTTTAACATTATGCAGTGTTTTGAATTTATAATTTTTAATTATTTCATAATGCAAATATTGTTATCGAATTTACTGTAAAATGAAAGAATTGAAAACATTGAGAAATGTACAAATGAAAAATAGTTAAAAGTATAAATTCAACTAATGAAAAATAAAAATTATATGTGTAAAAAGATTTGTGATCTCAATATTTTGGATTGGTAGTTTAGAATATGTAAATTTTTATTGCTGTAAGAATAAATGATAAATTCGCATGAACTATTAGGTTGCAATATTATTTGGAAAAAATAGATTTTTTTGTACAAAATTTTTAGATTGAAACTTCGAAGCAAAATGTGCAAATTATTAAAAAATAGCAAATTTTTGCTTCAATCACTGAAAAAACAAAGAAAAACATTTTATATTGAAAACTTAGTGATTTCTTTACTCAGTTTTTAAAAATAATTCAATTGATATAATTAGGAAAAATGATAAATAAAAAGAGTCAATTTGTGATGAAATATCAAAAATTTCGATTGATAAATAATAGTTATAATGTCGGCTTCAAAAAAATGTATCCAAAACATTGAAATAATCGAAATCACAAATTTTCTAATTTTAAACTTCTGTTTTTCATTATATAATCCATAACTATAATTTTTTTTCATCTTTTTCTGTCTGGCTTTTCTTTTTGACTCTTATTTCCTAGTAAATTTGATGGGAAAAATCGTCATTAAAAAATTCATAAGAGATAATCTTCGAAACAATTGATTTTGAATTTATTGACGGAAATTTTTCGGTTCGTCATAACAAATTTAATTACTGCATCATTTTTTTTAATGGTACGATATCAGTTCATATAACTTTTTATTAAATGCAGGCGTGTGTAGCTGTAATTAGTATTTGATAGTAACTTATTTGAAAATCAATGAATTCTAGAATTCAAGTTCTCAAATTCAAACTTTCCAACCACCACAGGCCCGCCGAGAGGGGGAGGGGGAGAAGGGGGAAACCCCCCGAACCTAGGCTTTTCAAAGGGGCCCGTAAGTCAGTGGCAGGAAAAAAAATTTTCGTTTTTTTACCTGAAAATACAATTAGTTTATTTACGAATTTTTTTTAAAAATATAAGTTTTTTTAAACATGATAATATTCAAATGTCGCGTGTACCTTTTAAAAAACTTCGCTTGGTCATTGAAAAATGTTCATCGATTCTCAAAACTACATGAAATACTAGCAATTTTTAAATTCGATTCGGATTTCCAACTTTTTTAAAATTATCATACCTTATTTAAAAATGCAAGAAAACTGTTAAATATTCCGAAAATCATGTATCAGTTCAAGATTATTAATAAATTGAAAGTGAATATTCGAAAATCTTGAACTTTTTGGAGTTTGGATTTGAAAATTGTCTGTATTCATACACAATAAAAAAAATGCTAAAACTGATTATTTTTACATAACATCAAATAGATAATGTTCAGAAAAAAAAATTTTCCATTCTCTGAAATGCGAATCATTACAATATGATGATTTTATATTGCGTTTATTTTATGTGCATATAATATAACAATATTTTGATGGAAATATAATTATACGCAAAAATTTTAAAAATCGAATCGAATATCCAACTGCCAGTCAATTACCGTATTTAATTTGGAAATGCAAGAAGACTGTT
>JAPYZL010166863.1:0-16393 GCA_030522825.1 Platygaster orseoliae
TATTTGTCTGAAAGGAAACTTCAACTTTTGCGTCATTTTTTTCATCAGAATTGATGGTAGGTGAGTTTTTATAGTAATTCAGGTGCGAAAAAGACGAAATCGTGATCGGTTGGGCGAAATTTTGATTCATATTCGAATCACACGTTGATAAGCCGGAAATGAAGCCATGGGGCAAAATGCGCAGTTTTGTGTGGGGCAAAATGCGCAGTGCTTGTTTTGTATTGTTTCGCTGTGTTTGGTCATGTTGCTATTTCCTTCACTTTTTTGTTGTTTTCCACTTTTTTTTTCATCAAATTGTTTCTACACCCAGGGTCGTATCCAGGCCGGGGCAGTGCCCCGGGGCCCCCAAACATTTTCTTGAAAAATGTGATGAGGGTGATCAGCAAAAAAAGGTGGTGTATCACTATTAAACATACCACCTCAACACTCAACACCTTTCTTTTTGAAATCAAATTGGAAAGTTTGATGAACTTTTTTTTTTATTTTTGTGAAATAACGTACTTTCTCTAAATTTGTTTTTTTTTTCTTTTTAACATTTTTTTCATCATGGTTCGCGTTTATGTTCGCAAAACAGAGCGAATTGATGGTGGAAAAGTATTCGAAACATGCTATCCGCGAGGGAATATCTTCAAATCGCGCGTCGAAACGCTTTTCTATTGCTCGACGGACACTCGATCGCTACTTACAAAATTTTTGTTCTTAACAAATAAAAATTTTAAGAATCAAATTTTGTTCTTAACTAAATTTTGTTCTTAACTAAAAAATTTGTATTGAAAATATTTACGAAATCATTTATTTTGTGTTTTCTATAATTTTTCAGCAATCTACCTCGTGAAAACCCCATTTTCCCGCAATTGCGCATTTTGCCCCACAGGTTGCGCATTTTACCCCAGCGTGGGGCAAAATGCGCAGAAAATCGTTTTTTTTAACATATGAGGCATAAGGTTCAACTAGCACTAAAGTTGCCTGAGGCTAAATATTGTAGCCACATATGTGGGCTACAATATAGTGCCATTGGCAGATCTTCTCAACCCTTATGCTGCCTCAAAAATTTAATAATATCAAAAACTGCGCATTTTGCCTCAGTCTCCCCTATTCTATTATATATATTGAAGATATTTGTTCAGATTTTCAAAAAACATTTATTTAATAGAATTCTGTTTCTTTTTATATCTCTTCAGAGTTTGTAGATTCGAAAGACTTTCTTGTATTTTTATGGATTTCTTCATAAGTTTATAGAATTCGACGGTCCAGATTTCAAAGTTTTCCAGATCTTAAGCGTTTCTGTAGATTCTAATTTTTCTTCATTATCCACTATACGTTAAAATAATTTCACAAATTTTTATTTTCTACGTTCTTTCAGCTGAATATTTATCATTAGAATTCTGTTTTAGAAAAATTCTTCAGAAGCCAAAATTATTGTAATTTATGAGATTAGTGAAATTAATATTTCTGAATTTTGTTTAACTTTGAGAATCCACATGAAACCATTCGTTATGTCCTGTAAATTTCAGTAGGTACTTTTCTAATTACTTTGCTTACATTTTTATTTTTCATCATTTTTATTTGTCAATTTTATGCAATATTTTCATTTGTTTTTGGATTAATAATTATTATAATTTTTTTTACTTCTACATGAAATAATAATTAATTTTTTATGAATATCAGGAGCAAAAAAAGTCATGTTTTTTTAACAAAAAATTCAAATTCATTTCAAATACAAACAGAATTACATGTTTCATATTTGAAATTTCTAACTTTGACATTCAAAATCACTTTCAATAGTATACTATAGAAAAGTATCTACGAATATAAATTTTGATCTATTTCACAAGTTTATTGTTATTTGTGTGCATGGTTCTTAACAATTTTGAAGTTTAATCGTCTGGAAATTTTAATCTAACAAAAAATTAGTTTGTGTATTCACTTAATTCTCTTTAGGAATACCACTGTCATGCTTGATAAATGATAAAGAGACAGTGTGAGGATTCGCGTTCTATCTTTCAATTAGTGATACCGCGGCTTTCTTGCTGTTCACGTGTTTTTTTCGTAAAAATATTATCTCCATTTGTAGTGAAAATTTTCGATAAAATTTGGTGAGTCATGGAAAATTTACAATTTTGATGCACCATTTCACTCCAGAGGTGTTTCAGTTTTCATCGTCGATTTCATAAGACTGCAAAATCTTAAATCGATTAAAATTTGTATTTTTCAGAAAATTAATAATTCTACTTTCCTATGACTATTTTCTTGTTTTTCATGCATTTATCATCATCAGAAAAGTTCGGACTAAATTTTTGAAAATTCCTTGTAAACGTTTGGATAGAATTGCGTAAATGTTTATTATGGAAATAATATTAACACGTCTGTGCAAAATATTTTTGTATGAGTTCATGGAAAATTTTTAATCGTTCGAGGATTTGTTCATAAGTTTGATGCAACGCAAAATAGTTATTTCCAGAATTATCATTAATGATAATAGTTTGTACGTCAATGCTTAAGCGCCAGAACTGACGAAATCATTTGGAATCCAAACTTTTTTAACCAGAGTAATTAACCAGATTTAACAATTAGAAAAATCATTTTTCGGAAAATCATGTATTATTATTATTCATCATATGAATAATATTGAACATGAAACATTGAATTTCGTGTTTTAGTGACTTCAAATAATGAATTTCATTGAGTGGCTTTTGGGTCTGGCAATTTTGACTACTTTTATTTATCTGCATTATATACGTCCCTTGAAATACTGGCAAAAGAAAGGCGTCAAAGGGCCTAAACCACTGGAAAGTTTTGACAACTTGTTCAAAACAGTTGTAGTCAAAACGTCCATCAATAAAATTACAAAAGATGCATACGCCGCATTCGCGAATGAGAAATTTGTTGGTATTTACACAGAAAATACACCAGGATTAATAGTTAGAGATGTTGATTTGTGAGTGGAAATTTTCGCTTTTCTCTGTAAAAAAGAAACACAAATTTTGGGCAATGAAAGGTATTCAGGCGCGTAGGCAGAGAGAAGAGAGTTAAAACCCTTTCTGAAATAAGGAAAAAATCAATTATTATTTCACTTAAAAATAATGAAAAGGTATAACAATAAATAATAATAATACGAGTCATATGAAATACAACAAAAAAATAATAAACGAAGTTAAAATTATCGAAAATGTACTGGTTACTGAAATCTAGAAGACATGAATGGTTTTATGTATAGGTTCTCAAAAATAAACAAAATTGAGAAATGTAAACTTTACTAATTTAAAAGAAAAACAATAATTCTAGCTTCAGGTGAATTTTTTCTGAAACAGAATTCAAGTGATTCGGTTAGATAAACATATAAAATACAAATTTGAAAAAATATTTCAATTAAGTGGACTGTAAAAAAAATTAAAACCTACGAAAATGCTAAAAATCTGAAAAAATTCGGACCGTGGATCATCAAATTCTATAAATTTACATAGAAATCCATACAAAAAACGAAAAATCTTTCGAATCATATAAACTTTGAAGAAACACTGGAAGAAACAGAATTCTATGAAAGAACTGTTTTTTGAAAAATCTGAAAAAATACCTATGATTTATGAAATTTTTAATTCTAGATGATCAAATTCTAAAAACCAAATATAGCAATCTATAGTAATACAAGAAATCTATGAAAATACTAAAGAATTCTTAGAAGTTCTATAAATACACAAAAATGTGAAAAATACTAAGAACCTATCAGTTATCAAAAACAATTGACATAGTTATCATTTTCTTAAATATTTAAGAAACCTTGAATCCTAGAGCATATAAGTATAAAAGTCTATATAGAAATTCATAAAAGAAGTGGAAAATTCTTCAAATTGTTCAAATACTAAAGAAGTAAGAAAAAAAAAACTCAAAATCTGTATGAAAGATAGAGCTTACTTGAAATTTAATTTTAATACTTAAAATCTCTGAAATTTTCAAGACATTAGCATCAAATTCTAAAGAATAAATTGTAGAAGGAACTGAAGGAACTAAACATCTAGGTGGTTATTATTTCCTTAGAAATATATAAAAAAATTGAAATTTATTAAAACTTTCATTCCTAAAGCATCGAATATAAAGCTAAATAGAAACCCATAATAACATCGAAAAATCAAAGATTTATAAAAAATACCAAAAGAAAAAAAATCTAAACCCTAGTCACTCAAAAATCACAAAAATTAAATTCCATTACATACATTAAATACGAATATGAAAATTTGTCATTTTGGATTCCAAAATAAGTAAAACTGTAAAATCCCAAAACTCGAAAAATTGAAAAATCGTCGGCACCAGACAGTTGAAAAATTAAAATCATCAAACTCTGAAGGAAGTATATTTTCTCGAAAAACCCCTCCCAAAAATTTTTTCTGCCTACGCCTCTGAATTTGATTATTTTTAAAAATTAAAATCATGAACTATAGTTACTATACATGCTAAGGAATCCACGAGTTCACATTGCCTTTAATTTATTATATTATGTCTATTATTCACATCTGTTAAAAAAAAAATTCTTTTTTAATTTATCTTTCAAGGATCAAGGACATTTTAATCAAGGATTTCTCGAATTTCTCCGATCGCGGATTATATTTTAGCGAAAAAGTGGATCCACTTTCGGCGCATTTGTTTTTCATAGAACCAAGAAGATGGCGACCACTGAGGCACAAACTCAGCCCTGTTTTCACATCTGGAAAATTAAGGGAAATGTTTTATATAATTAAGGGATGTTCTGAAAAGTTTGACGAATTTCTCAGAAAAATAGTCGACGAAGGAAATCAAGTCATGGACGTTCGTGAACTTAGGCACGTTGTTAAATTAACTGCAAGTTTTGGAATTTTAGAATTTTAGGTTCTAGAATAAAGAGAACAATTGAAACTGTTTTGGAAACTACAAATATTGTTAAAATAATTACTGAAATTTACATTACTTTTTTTTTTTATTTTGTACAACTGAAACATGTATTATAATTTTTTTTTTTTTCAAGATTTGAAATTTCAAAGAACGAGTAAAGAATATGGATAAATTGCTAAAAAAAAACACGCGGAAATTGTTTCTTAATGAAAAAATTCAAAACTAACAAATTTCACTTCAGTGCAAAATACACAACGGACGTGATCGGCGCAACAGCTTTTGGATTAGACATGAACGCACTTTCCGAAGAAGATTCCGATTTTAGGAAAATGGGGAAAAATGTATTCAAGCGGGACGTCTTTGGATTGATAAAATTGCGTATCAGAGATTTTTTTCCACGACTCTATGACATCCTGAAACCAGTTTTTTACAATAAAGAGCTCAATAACTTTTTTATAAACAACATCCGACAAACTATAGAATACAGGGAAAAAGAGAACATCACCAGGCACGATTTTATTGACATTTTGAGGGAATTGAAAAAGAATCCTAAATTGAGTGATGATTTTGGTAATCATTTTCATAAACTGATTACTGAATTATTAAATTTTCAAAATATGTAATTTTTTTTAATTTTCAGAATTCACCGACTCACTACTCACGGCTCAAGCTTTTGTATTTTTCCTTGCTGGGTAATGTGGATTTTCAATAATATAATTAATTTTTTTTACAGAATAAAGTTCGAATATTTACTGTCAGACTTTTTCGAAAAGATACATAGAAAACCAAAAAGATAAACAGAAATTTTAACTCAAGATTTGAATCATAAAGTTTTTATATTTATATGTAATTTTTTCAATGTTAATTGACTGTCTAATTTTTATAATTTGCATGAAAGTGAAATTCGATTTCCAGAATCCGTTAGATTTGTAAAATGGAAAATGTTGGGATTCATGTAATAACTATCACCTTACGTGAAATTAAAATTTGTTTAGTTAACAATCAGTTTAAATATCGAAAAGCTCGTTCGTTTTACTCAGATTTTCTGAAATTTTCCACTTACGTCATTTTCATTACAGATTCGAGACTTCGTCAACTACAATCGCAAATACACTCTACGAACTTGCTCTCAATCAGGAAATACAAAATAAACTCCGCGAAGAAGTTCTAGAAGTCTTTGAAAAAAGCGACATAAATTATGAAAATTTAAAAAATATGTCTTATATGCACAGCGTTATTCAAGGTACAGCTTACAATATCAAGAGTAATTCAAATTTTGTTTCATGAATTTTAGATTGAATATGATTCGAAATATCCATAAAAATGTCTTTTTTTTACATTATGCTCGATTAATGTTGAATATTTTTCATGTTTGAAGAAACCTTGAGAAAATATCCAGTGGTTCCTACTTTAACACGAAAATCTACAAGCCCATACACATTCTCTGGCACAAATTTGACGATACCAGAAGGAATGAAAATTTTTATCCCAGTCATGGGAATACAATCCGATCCAAACATTTACCCGGATCCAGATAAATTTGATCCAGAAAGATTTGAAGACTCGATTGCGAAAAAAAGACATCCGATGCATCATATACCATTTGGTGACGGACCCAGAAATTGGTAATCATCATTTTATTAATATTCTGCAGAGCTTGATTTGAAATTTCATTATTGATTTTGGTTGTTTAAAACTTTTTCTTGAAAATATGGATAGCAAATTTTCTTCGATTCATTGAAATTTCCGAGGTTCGTAAATATTTTCTGATTCTTCACAAAACTTATATTCACTGACAACGGAATATCGAAAACTATGAATAATAATATTACGTGAGGTCTGAAAAATGATAGAAAATCAATAATAAGTTTTTTCAGACCTTATTTTTTAACTTTTTTTTTTACAAACGTTTTTAGAAAGTTTTTCAAAGTTTCCTAATATTCTTATATGTTTATAAAATTAATTTCGAAAGACAGACAAGTTCATGATTGAAAAGTATGAAGTTTCGAAAATCTGATCTGAAATTTGTCCAAGATTTTTAAAAGTTTTAAAGTGTTTCAGTAAAATTTTCGTTATAAGTAAATCATTTTGCAATTTTCAGAACCTTGAATAATTGGTATTTTTTATCAAGGTTTAAATGAATTTCCTGAATAAAAAAAAATAGTGTTTTAATCACTATTAATCTAATACACCCGAAATTTCAGTACAATTCTAAAAACATGAATTTCCTGTACAGTATTGGACTACGATTTGCATACTTGCAAGTTAAGCTAGGGTTGCTTCAAGTGCTTCGAAATTTTCGATTCGATGTTTGTGAAAAAACAATGATTCCTTACGAACTTGACATGTCCACGTTTCTTTTGGCACCAAAAAGAGGAATTTTTCTGAAAATCACGAAATTGAATGGAGTTTTATAGGTTGTAAGTTTTCTAAATAGTAGTATACCACGTCACGCTCAGAAAACACAGAAAAACAAAAATGCAGTTCAAACTACTTAAATATTGAATAAACCCGAAAACTTCAGAGTTAACAGAAAATTCTGTTTTATAAAAAAGTAAGTACACTACTGCAAGTTAAAAATAATGGAAATACTGACGGAAAATACAAGTGTATATTTATCATGTTTTATATAAGTTTGGCTATTTATTTCATTTAAGAAATACGTCTAAAATGAAGATAATTGAAAATGAAATTCAATATACTTAATGATAAGAAATTGTAAAAAAATTATTGATTTTCGACTACAAAGCCAACAAGTGATGCATTTTTTGACAATAATTTTATCATGGAAGCATGATAATGTTTGCAAATTAAATTATAGCTAATAAACGAATCTAACTTGTTTTATTTCTACCCTTTCATATCTTAAATTTATTTTTCGTATATGAACGTGTTCCCTTTTCAATCTTTTCGTTTTCTTAAATTGATGTAGAAGTAGAAACTTTTTTTCTTTTTCTTTCATCTGCCTACTTACCAGCTTTGTTAATTGCAACTGATGTTAGAAGATCAACCTTCAACATTTCCATTGCAGCAAATGTTTAGAGTACGTTTGAGTGATCCACCATGTGTATCTGAGATGGAGTCACAATGAATTGCGAGCTAGCAGGTCTCGACAACTTCATTGTAGTGAGTGATTATGGTGCCATTAGTGAGTACAGTTAACTGATATGGCTCGCGTTGAAGATGAGGTTACAGTGGATCTTGAATTTCCAATTCAAATGAGAAAACATTCTACAACTATACTCTTGTTATTTATATTTCAGGTTATTTATCAAAAAACTTTTGCATCGTTTCTCTGCATCAAATATAATGCATTTATGGATCAACTTCGCGATTTGGGTCACAATTTTAGGAGCTTTCCACAAGTCGAATGTTTCAATAATTTTTAATATCTTTTTACCTTTTATAATTTAAGTTTTTCAGTTCGTATAATATACAATTTCATAAATGCTAAGAGAAGATACATGCATCGCAAAAATTCATGTCATACTGTAAAAATTACAAAATGTTTTTAACTTTTTCCAATATTCTATTATATTACAATACGATACAGTAGAAATTACACAAAAGTATAGCAAAAAGAACTATACAGATCTGAAGGAGTCGAGCGCTGATTTTGATGTTGCATTGATGACGCTTTCATGCATCAAACAAAGCAACGCCTTTTTAAAAATTTAAAAAAATACTCATTCAAAGCACACTCACAAATTAATAGACGATCGAATCATTAACACTCAAAGATTTTCTGATTCTCTGGCTGATACACGATTTGACTTTGATTGTGCAATGATACATCATCGGTCAGATAATGAAATCCATCAAAAAAACATTTGGAACGTATGCATTAGATCTATTAGATGTACGTATGCATTAGAAAAATTTTTGTATCCGAAAGTTATTTGGGTATCAGCTACAATAATTTCTAAAAAATTTATTTCTCGTTTCCCTGTTTTTTCTCAAAATTGTCAGTCAAATTAAACTCTCCAAAAAAACCTTTTGTACTTAAGAAGTTTATCACGCGCAATCTAATGCACGGAAAATTCGCAGCAACACAATGACAATTAACTTCGTTTATCGCTGGAAAATAAGCTTCGCGGAACTTATCTTTGAATCAATACGCGGTATTAAAGTATTTTCAATTATCCTCAAAATCGTCATTGTAAGCGATATAAGTTACCGCAACTACACGTCACCTTCAGTCGCCGAATAGCGCCAAGCTTCTTTCGAACGCGCGCACGCATACCGCGATAAAATTGAAGCTACGAACGCGACGCACACCTCTCTGAGGTCATTAAATGACGAGGAAGTTTGATTAATCGTGATGATTCTCCGCCTTGAACAATTCGCAATGGAACTCGGGCCTTTCGAGATACTTTCCGGCCTTGCGGTCGTTTTTCTCTTGGTCCATTATTTCTTCTTTTCGTCCTGGAATTTTTGGAAATTGCGAAACGTGCAAGGCCCCGAGCCTACTATTTTTTTTGGGACCATGAAAGACGTGATTTTATTCAGAACTTCGTTGGCGGAATATTTAAAAAAGGTTTACGACAGTTTTCCGAGTGAGCCCATGGTTGGCATTTTCGCGAGGAACACTCCGATTTTGGTTCTAAAGGATCCGGATATGATAAAGGTAAAAAAAATAAGTTGGAATTACAAGAAGTTTTTGATGTTTTGCATTGTGAAACGTATTTTGTCTTTTTTAGGACGTTATGATCAAAGATTTTTCAACGTTTAGTAATCGAAATCGAAAAATTCATAAGAAAATAGAACCCATGTCGCAAAATCTCGTAAGCCTTGAAGCGGAAAGATGGCGTCCTTTGAGGATACGATTATCGCCAGTTTTTACGTCAGGAAAATTGAAGGAAATGTTTTATATTCTCGATGAATGTGGGGACCAACTACAAAATTATATGAAAAAAATATGTGTTAACGGTGCAATGATTGACGTTCGTGAAGTCACAGCTCGATTTACAACTGACGTGATTGGAAGCGCAGCGGTACATTTTTCCAAAAAGATTTTTAAAAATGATTTTTTAAGAAAACCTTTTTGGAAAGTTTCTGATGTAAAGAGTTTTTAAAATTTAAAGTTGACGTTGAAGTATGTACTCATGAAAAATAACAACTGCAGTATCATGCGCGCATATTTAAAAAATACGCTTTCAACTTCAGAATTTACTAAATTATGAAACAGAGATAAGTCATAGTAGGAAATTTTAAGGAAGTATGAATTAATTTATAGGAATCTAAAATTTAGATTCGTTTCATTAAAAAAATGAAAATTAAGAAAGGAAAGAAGATAATTTTATGCGTCAATTCAGTTAGTTTCCTTCAGTTATCGAGAACTACCATGTTTACTTTTTTTATGTGTACTCAGTTGAGCCTCCCGATTTTATAATCGGTTGAGCTCAAGAACGGTAATAACAATTATCCAAGCTAAAATGCCAGGCTCAAATTTTCTGTTTCGAAAAATTAAAAAAGTTAAACATAATGAGAAGTAAGACTGTTGAGAAAAAACGATTTGTCTAAAAAAAAAAATAAATTGCCAAAAATTATATTTTACACTACATGAAAAAAAAAATTTTGTTTGATTTAGGAAACTCTAGCGACATGTACGAGTTAAAAAAAATTGAAAATTCATTCCTAATAAACAATATTTATCATTATTTGGGAAAAAAGAGTTGAAATTTTTGATTTGGAAAAACACAAATCGTCAAAGTTGTTTGATATGTTGGAGTCAACTTTTGAAAATGTACAATGTAAAAAAATTTTTTTGTCGATTGAGTTTTGGCTCCTTAGAATTTAAAAAACACAGATTTTTCAGCATGAGTATTTTTAATTTTTTTTTTATAAAAATATTATTTAGAGGAACTTTATTATATTCATAAATTTTTTCTCACAATTTTGCACTATCTGAATTGAAAATTCGAGTTTGACCTTTCAGTTTAGACGATTTAATAATTTTATAGTAATGCTCAATTTAAAAAATGTGTTTTTCCGAATTCTAGTTCGGTCTTAAAATGAACGCAATATCAGATGAGAACAGTGAATTTCGTGAATTGGGAAGAGAACTTTTCCGAATGGACTGGTGGAAAATTATAAAATTCCGAATTCGAGAATCTTTTCCTTGGCTTTTTCAAATCTTAGGTCCATTGTTTCGCGATTCACCGACAACAAAATTTTTTGTTCAATGCATGAAACAAACAATCGAACACAGGGAGAAAAACAATATTAGAAGAAACGATTTTGTTGATCTTTTAAGAGACTTGAGAGATCACCCTGATAAAATCAACAATATTGGTATGAATTTATTTATTTTATTCATAATAAAACTGTTATTTTTAGTAGAATGTATAATAATTACTTTTTTAGTTATTTCAGGAAATATCCAAATTAATGTTAATTACTATTTATTTATTTATTTATTTATTTATTTATTTTATTATTCCAGAATTCACGGACACTCTGATGGCAGCCCAGGCTTTTGTCTTTTTTGTTGCTGGGTTTGTTGCAGTTTTTTAAATCGAAGCTCAAAGCAGAATTCGAAAATGAAATCTAATTTTCACTGAAAAATTTAGTAGTTTCTTTGAAACTTCAAAAAAGATTTTTATAGTAAATTTTTTTGGAACTAAGGATAGTTTTCGTTGAAATAACTTAAAAAAAATTATGTGTTGTACTAGAATTATTACGCTCACAAATTGTGATAAAAGTGCGAAAGTTTTTCAAAACACACAGAAAGTAATTAAATATCTAAAACTATAAAAATTTTTGATTTTTTTTTTCTACAGAACTTTAAACTTTAAACAATTATATATTATTCAAAATTTTTTGTTTCACAAAATCATAAATCGAGTAATTCCAACTTTATGGAAAAATTTCAATCACGTCAATTTTTTTATTCAGTGTTTATAAACATTTTGTAAAAACATTTGACATCATCGATTCCATACCAATCATTGATTCATCATCAATCTTTCACGGAAATTATGATTCAACGAAACAATTTAAAAGATTTCGAAAAAGCTTTTCCTGGTCTGTCATTTTATTCCCGAATGTGCCTTAGTTATTAAGAATAACAATAATGATTTCCGCAATTATATTTCAGATTCGAAACTTCTAGTACTGCAATGTCAAATACTTTGTATGAATTAGCTTTAAACCAATCGATCCAGAAAAAAGTTCGAGATGAAATAAATGACGTTTTGAAGAAAAACGATGGAGCTCTGACTTTCGACTGTGTAAAATCTATGACGTATTTAAACAAAGTTTTTAAAGGTGAGTTTTTTAAAAATTTGAAATTTTCAGAATGAAAAGTTTCCTGAAATCAGAACCATAACATAAATGAATGAATATCTATTTTTTTAAATATACATAAACTATAAAAAATTACTTATTTCGAATTCAAGTAGATAATTTTACTCCAACCATTAACAAATTAATGATTTCCATTTTCTCTGCACAACTGTAACATATTTTTTGGATTTGAATAAGTTGTATCTTGAATTTAAAAATATTCTAAATCTTTGAAAAAATTATAATTTCAGAATCACTTCGCCTGTTTCCACCTGCTCCTCACACTTCTCGAAAATCTTCGGCACCCTACACATTTTCAGGAACCAAAATAAGCATACCCAAAGATCAAGGACTTTTTATACCAATCCTAGCGATTCACAGGGATCCAAACATTTATCCAAACCCGGATGTTTTCGATCCAGAAAGATTCAGTGACGAAAACGTAAAGAAAAGGCACCCAATGCATTTTTTGCCATTTGGAGAAGGGCCAAGAAACTGCATTGGTTCTAGATTTGCGGTGAACCAATCAAAAGTCGGACTTATAAAAATGTTACAAAAATACAACGTCGACGTTTGCGAGAAAACTGATATTCCCTACGTTTTCAAGGCTTCAGCAGTTCTCCTAGCGCCCAAAAATGGAATTTTCTTGAAGTTTTCGAAAGTTGATTGAAATCGTTATTCGAAATGGTTTGTTAGTTTGTGAAAATTTATAAATAAAGATAACTTCTGCACGATTTTCGTGATTTTGACTTGTTCAAATTTTGAAAATAATTTTTCAATCGAATAAAACGAGATGAAATTAGAAATCAACTTACGCGATAACGTGAATAAGAAATCATCTTAGATGATATGATAGAATGATTTGTAACGTTTGCATAACATTGTTTAATTTTGTCTCGAGTGCTGCAAATTGCATCAATTGCCCTAATTACTCAAAGATGTGATACGATAATCTTTCAGCAGTGAAAAAAGTTGTTTTTTTTTGTTTTTCATTTATAACGAGACTTCTGCAGGGAAAAAATATGATTGACGTTACACGGAGTTATGCAAATTTCACAAATTGTACAAATAAGTTGAAAAATGGCCTTGTTTTTCCAGAATTTTCCTTGTTTACGTCAAAACTTCTCGATTTGGAAATAGTAGATAAGAAAAATTGTCGCATGTTTTTTGGATGATGAAATCGATTGCTTAACGTTTTTAATAATGATAAAAATTTTCCAAATGATTATTTCTCAACTTTTTTTTGTTTTCTCTAACATTTATCGAGTTTATTTTAGACTCGTTGATTATTCGATACAGAAGCTGATAATTTTATTATGTAAAATCGTAATTGAATTTACGTTTATCAACTATGATACCGTGAACTATTAACAATTTTTACTGCAAATGATAACAATCTTACAACATTCATCGAATTGTTTTTCAATTATCTTTGCATAGTCAAGAGTAAATTGAACTTTTTTCCAGGCTCAGGGATGTAAAAAAACTCTTCTACTGTGCGTTTCAAATATTTTAATGTCTTTCAACATAATCAGTACAATATAACACAAATTTTTGAGCTTAGCAAAAAATTTTCATCAAACTTCAAAAACACCTTCCTACCCCTTCCCCCTTGGTCCTAGTTCAAATTCATGATAAAAACATGTACAGTAAAGTCCCTGTAAGTGACAGTCTGGACACGAGGTTAGGAGGTTAGGTTATTTCCCGCCATTGGAGCGGAATAAATGGCGGCACCAATGAAAAAAAAGCGGGAATTTGAAGTTCATTCAAATAGTAGATTTTTTTGTAGCAGAAAATTTCGAGTTTCATACATTTTTTACCCATTCCCTATTGCTTGTAAAAATAAACCTGAAATCATCCATTAACAGCAAGACGCCATTCCGAAATTTTTCACATTTATTTTATATATATATTTGTTTACGTTTGTCAAAACATATGATTGTATATATGACGTTACAGCGCCGCCATTTACTTCGCAGAAAGAGAGGAAATTAAAGGATAGAGTTCTTTCTTGCACTTACAGGCGTAAATGCTCGTATAAGATTTTCATTTTCAGGGACCTTAATGTACAGCAGTATCATGTTTTAATTAAACCCGTGTACATGTATATACAACATATTGTACAAACACAACTTTGAACTCAATCATTGTTTTTGCTTGTTGCCTCGGAAACAATGTGGGCTATTTCCATGAGGAGGGCGCAACGCTCTGAGAACTCAAGCCTCAATATTTGAGGTTTCAGGTACGCGAACATACCATCGATCTCATCCGCTTGAGGAGTGCTGGGGAGGGTGATATTAAAGGCTGGTTGGGACACTTGGGGCAAGTCCTCTAACATTTTTTCCATTACCTGGTGATGATCACTCAATCTAATATTTATAGCTGGAGCCCCTGAAGTCCGTTGCGGCAAAACTGAGGTCTCGCTGCTATTTTCCAGTGGATCGGCGCAACTTGTACTCGGTTCCGCAACCGAAAACTCTTCATCCTTCGAAATCGTCATTAAGTTTGATGTAAAGTTGCTGCAATTACGAAAAAACAAAAATTTTAAGTAAAATAGCAAATGCATTGATACATGCAATTACCGATTATGCAATGCAATGCATTACCCGATTACTGGACAAAATTATCTAAAATCCAACAGGACGATCTTACTTCTTTCTTGAAGTCAATGGCTCGAGGAAAGACATTGCCTCGTATCTTGTTCTGCCTCCATCATTGTTGGCATATAAATCGACGCCAGAAGGCAATTTCCCCAGTTTGGCTTTTTTTTTGTAGTTGTCCCGTAAATTTCTCCATTTCCTTTTGCAGTGTTTCGTGGTGTATGTGGGATCTGCAATTAGCCAAATCAGCGGATTAAATATACATATTTTATTTACGTTTCGAGAGGGGAAATTTTCGAGAGGAGTTTTCCGAAAATAGGATATTATTGTGAGCTTTGGAAATGCCTATTTTGACGAAATGAAAGTTTATGATCTGAGCCGAAGCCGAGGACTGTTATCGTTTCGTTCATAAGTGCAATTTCCAGATTTCACAATACAACATTTTACTCAGTTTGATAATTATCCACTTCCGAATGTCCGACTATAAACAAATTGTGAATAAAATAATATATATATTTCTTTCGGAATTTTATAACTTTTCAACTTTGACGTTCTGGTTTCGAGAGTACGAATTTTAAATTTTTCGAATTTCGGAATTACAAAATTAACTAACTTCTGAAGTCCAGAGTCGCATATTTTTCAATGTAGTAAAATTCAATTTTTGTGATTTTCAAGTCACTGAGGTTGAGATATTATTTTTCATACTTGTAGTGCTTTTATATTTCTTATTTGGTTCTAGAAATTGACTGATTTTCTAATTTTATTATGGATTTTGATAGAGCTGCCTAGTATTCGATGCTCTAGGAATCTACGTTCTGGAATTTAAATATTTTTATAGATTTTTAAGGAAATTATAACCATGCAGATTTTAAGCATCTCATAGATATTCATAACTTTTGAATTGTAAGTAAGTTATTTTTAGAAATTTTGTTGAATTTTCTTATATTTTTATAAATTTATAGTATTTCTATTGATCATTTTATAGATTACTAGAATTTGATGCGAATGTAGTATTGAAAATTCTAACAATTTAAATTATTTTGGTTGATGTTTCAGAAAACAGTTTAATTAATATAAATTTTCGGTACTTTTTTTCGTATTTAGAATGTTCTAATAAATTTTTGGTAATTTTATTGTGTTATGAGAATGTAGATTTATAAGTTTTTATACTGAAGGATTAATAGTTTTATAAATTTATAAAAAAATTATTCCTACAAATTTTTTGAGAATTGGAGAATTTCTAGTATATCTCGCATTTTCTTTATATTCATAAAACATTAAACGATTTATCAGACTATTTAAAATTTCAAGTATATTTATAGATTGTTATATGAATTTCAAAAATTGAATGCTGTAAATTTCAAATTTTAATTATTCCTTAATAATTTCGTAGGTATATATGGGCCATTCCAGGTCAGATTTACACCCCCCCTTCGCAGATATCATTGTAATATTTTTTTTTATGTTTTTCAATACAAAAAAATCGACACGTGTTTTTTTGTTAAGTAGAAAAAATTTTTTTCACGATTGTACAATTTTTCAAAATTTAAAAAAACGCCAATTTTTACGTGAAAGTAGCATTTTTGAGCGGCTAAAACTCGAAAACGCCTGATTCGAGACAAAATTATCATGAGTAATAAAAT
>JAPYZL010166865.1:0-10914 GCA_030522825.1 Platygaster orseoliae
GATATTTCCCGCTGATTTCCTAGTACCCCAAAAAGGGGCTTTTGTTCCCGCATTCCATAGAAATAAAGTGGCCTTTTTTACGGATGCATGGGAAAAAAGTTTTTACACGAAATAGATGAAAAATTAGCTAACATATACGACTGACAAACATATTGAATTTTGCAAGAATCAAGACAAAAAAACAATTTACACACAAATTATTCCATCGCATAAAAAAGCATTGATCAATTGATCGATAATAGTTCAGATGGCAAAAAGCACTCCACGAACATTAAAAATGCGTTGTTAATAATCAGAATAAGTTTTTCCATAATGAAGCTACTCGCGAAACGAGATCCTTGCGATGATCGAACTGACCGATTTAATTTCGTTATCTTCTAGTGAACGAGCGAAATTGAACCTAAGAATGTGTAAAGTCCAATTTCTATGACTCTTCAAGACAGAGTTACATAACGTTTTTTTTATGTAATAATAATCGTGAATGATTCTCCGACAGTTCATTGCAATCGAAAATGATGCAATGATCTCGATGATGAGAAAATTTCCCTATCATGACGTCCTCGGTTTTCGACGATGATTTAGAAAATTTTCGTATATAATTGTAGTAATTTTTTACTCTACACGATGGTTAGAAAATGATTTTCCTCAATGAAAATGTATTCACACAGTATTATTCTTGTAGTGATAACAATGCGAGGATTAGAAAATTAGCATATTATGTTGATTAATATTGTTCGCATGTATGGAATAATGAATGAATTGTGTTTCTAATTTGCTAGGTGCGTAGGAAGTAGTTTTGAATGATAAATCTAATCTCATTGTTGTTAGTGATGTAGATGTTGATTTTGATTAGCAGGAAATTAAGAAATTAGATAATCGATGGAGTTGAAACTTGTTAATAAATCTTTACGAATTAATTGGTCTTCCTTGTGTTATTTCTGATTTAAATATTTGAAATTCGTACCCAAAATTAGAAGTTGGATTTTATAATAAACTTTCTGAGTTAAAGTCAACTGAAAATGATGCTTGTAGAAATTTTATCAAGTAGGTGAGATTTTTTTCCTTAATAGATATAATTTTTTTTTTTAAACAATTTGAATAGCTGAAAATTTCGATAGCTTACGATTGGAAGATTGTATTATTAAGCTTGAATTTTAGAATCTCATATTTTTACAATTTTTGATATATTCTCGTAGAATTTTGAAGTCTCGAAAATGATTGATATAATTCTAAAAATGCTGGATGTCAGGTTTACACAGTTCAAAATTTTTTAAGTTCTCAATTCGAATATTGAGATGGATTAAATTTTATTGCGATAAATTCTATTTCCTGATTAATTATATAACTTGATGCTTAAAGCTCGATGAAGTTTGTAACAGCACGTTAAATTTGAATCGAAATTGCAACTCTGAAATTCTAGTATTTCGTAACTTTGATTTTTCAAATTTAAATTCTTAAAATTCACTGAATGGTATGATATTTAGATTGAACCTAAAAATACAAAAATTTTTGAATCCAGGTTCCAGCAATTCCCAAAACTTTGATGTAAGTTATAAAAAAAATTCTTCTTCTACACCAGTTTCTAAAAAAATTTGATAATCTTAATATGGTTTTTATATCGTTTCTACATTGAAAAATCTGAAAAACATGGACCAGTAACTAAAAAATAATGTATTTTTATCATACAGGCTTCCAGAAGAAATTTAATTTGATTTTCCAAACTTTTTTAAATTCGACCAAAATATGAAGTCAACTACCAAAAATAAGGTTGAATTCTCGAATTGAGGATCATTTTATGCTATTCGAATATAAACTTAAAAACATTTGTTTAAACTCAAATCATAATAATGAACGATGATTTTGTATATCTTATTGAATTTTTTTCCAATATTTGACTTTTTGTTTCTTAAAGCATGATTAGGATTTTGATACAATAATTATAACACGATTTTTTTCATACACTCAATATTTTCAAAATCTTTGAAATTCATGTGCGATATTTTCGAATAATATCCGGAGTTTTCCTGTTCGGTATATGCAAAATTATGATTGTTTTATATTCAACAACAAAGTTTTGAACAAATATGCAATCATTAAGAATTTTGTTTCAAGATAATTTAGGTCTCAATTCATTCCACTTAGCGAATAAAACAACAAAATTTTTATTTTGAACATTTTTTCATTCAGTACATATTACAATGAAATTTTTTTTTACTTTAAATTTTACTTTAAATTTACTTAAAATTTTTTACTTAAAAATTTTTTTACACTCGTTTTTGTTGCTTTCGTTGTTTTTTTATTCCCTTTTTGATCTGGCTTTCCCCCTTTTTTTTGGTTGAATTTAATTTTCTATGTCACGCTTTTGTTTACGCACCAACTCCAGTGCGTTCTCTGCCTTTTTAAGATCTTGAGAATATTTATTGATCTTTTAGTTGCATTCGCTTTTTAGTAAATTACGTTTTTTGGAAGTTTTTTCTTCATCTTCAATCTGTATCTTAATGATCTCAAGCGTTTTCTTAGTCACTTCAAAATTTTTATTTAAATTTAGATAGAACAGATTGCTCAATTTTTTGAATTTCTTGCCTGTCCAATAATCCATTGTCAAGTTTTTTTCTGCCTCAGCAAGTGTTATAAGGTCTTGTTCTCCCCTTGTTCTCCCTTCATATTTTAATTTTTCATGTTTCTTCTTTAAGACTTTACACCTGCATCTATTATTTCAATTTTGTCTATTATCGTCTTTTGTTTCATATTATAGTATTTTAAAAATATGTTAATTTTTTCTACGATATTTTCCTTCTTTACAATCTTTGACTCGATTTATTCCAATTTAATTTCCTTGAGTTGTTCGTCGCCATTTTCACGTTGCTTGTTAGCCTGTTTTAAGAAAAACAATGTTATAATGCTGAATTCAGGAATTATAATTACTCAAGGGATCATTGCAATTTATAAAGAAAATGGAAGTTTAACAATTTAAATTTACTGCTGTAGTAAAAACAAATGAAATTTTTGCGTGAAAAATAACAAAAGTTAAGTAAAAAGTAAAAATCCAGACTTATTATAGTTGGTTTCCATCTTTGAATATTTTGAATGATAAGAAATTGTCTGGTAATTGTCAGAATTTGAACAGCAACTTTCGTACGTAAGTTAAAATATTTTCGATACTTAGAAACCATATGGCGTCTTTGAAAAAAAAAGTTTCGTTGTTGACTTACATTGTAGTAAAATTATTTGAAGATAACATCAAGTAAACGTAGGAATTCAAGTAAAAACCATGGAAACAAAAATTGTTTCGTATTATTTTTTACGGAATTCTTTGGATACCCAAAGAATTCCGTTTTTTGATAAGACATAATTAATTTTCATTCGCGCCATGAATCGATGAGCGTTTCTTACAATTAGGTTATTTTACAGTCGTTACAAAATCATCAGCGGAATCTGAACTTGATTCATTTATGAAAACTTATAAATTTACCATTCTCGAATTTTTGGATTCCATTGACTTTTTTTTTATGTCCTCCCTGTGACGTTTTTTTTCAGGTTTTTAAAGAAAATTTCAACATGTTCTAAGAAGAACAGGAACACTTTCATTATTATTTTTTTTTTAGACCAAAAAAAATTCAAGAACTCTTCCATTTTTTTACTTTCGACTCGAAATTGATACTTCATGAATATTTCAATTCAAATCTGCTACATGATTGAATTTGCTGGAAAAACTTCAATCATTACATCCCTGAAACAGCTCGTATAAAAACTTATTTCAATTACACTAAAGTATTTAAAAAAATCGTCTGCAGTAAATATTTTTTTAATTTAAAGAACTCAGAAATTAACTGTTTGTGCCTTTCCCATTCTCAAACAGAAAAGTTTCTGGAATTTCCTAGTACTTGAAAAAAATAATTGTATAAATAATCTGTTGATACATTTCAATTCTTTTGGTATGCAAAGGAATATTGCTAATATTTAAGTTAAGACCTTGATGCTGTTTCAGAAAAATGACGCATATATCTTATGTTACTTTATTTACGTAATTTTTACATTCAGAACATTTTGCTTATAATCCTTAAATGAATATATAAATATTATAAGTAATGATTGAATATATTGTTGAATCTCATTACTTTTAGTTTCTAGAAGTTAAATGCTTTTATATTTTTGGTTTAAATAGCAGATTTTGATGTATTCGAAAACGAGTTAAGAATCTAAAGAAATAAAAAAAAATTTATATCAAGGATAGATATTTCTAAATTTTAAGATTTGAAAATGTAAGACATGAAAAGATTTATGGAATTTGTATTTTCCACTTATTTTACGGCCTATAAAATTTCAATTTTAAAATGCCGATGCCATCTTATCCAGTCTTAAAATCATATTACTATTTCGAAATATAAAGCAATTTTCGATTTGTGCAACATCTTTTAATGATGTTCATATTTTTATTTCATATTCGAGTATCTTTTACCTGCATGATCCATATTTTTATTTAAAAAATATATAGTTAATTTTTTGTATTATTAGTCATTTCTGTAGTGGTGATGAAACTTTGATGTAAGTTTAAAGAAAAATTCTTCTCTCAAATATATTTAATAAAAAAACACTGAAAATCGAAGAAAGGTTTTTTGTATCGTTGCTATTGTTAAAAGGTGACGACAATGGATTTATCACAAAAAGATTCGATATTTTTATCAGATTAAATTTGAATACATCGAATTCATATTTTCAATTTTTTTCAATCATGAAAATAAAGTATGAGCTTTTACGAAATTTATGTTGGCCATCAGGTTCATTTTCGATTTTGGACATAATCATCAGCAAATAGACTTAAAACTTTCCGTACCTTAAAATACCAAAAAAAGTTTTTAATGGAATAAAAGTTTCAAGATTAAACTAGGTAAAATATACTATTTTACATACTTATAAAAAAATATACAAAATCTATAAGTTTGTAATATTTTGACTAATATTTTGGAAAAAACTTTTAACATCTATTTCTATTATTTATCGCATATAATTTAGATTTTCTGTCGAACATTATTAATTAACAAAATTCTAATTCGAAGTTTCAGACAAAAAAAACTGTTTTTAAATTTGAAATAAAAAAAAATTTTAACAAATCATGGAAACAATTGTAGGAAACAGTCTTTTCAAAATTTGGGCTATATCTGCGGAGTGCATACAAAGCGGTAGAGTCAGCACACCAAGCGGCAGCACTGCAATTGACAAAGTATTGGATGATCCTAAATTCTAAATTTATAATAAATTCTAAATAATAAATTCTATATAAATATATTTTTAAATCTAAATTCTGTATTTTAAATAATAAATTCTAAATCTTAAATTCCATTGTTGGAATTGAGGATTTGATCATATAAAATACTTTCCTATTTTCACTGAGAGAAAAATCTAGTACTTTTTATCAAAAAATATAGCAATGGAGATCGAGATGATATAATTATAGTGAATTTTTCTATATACAATATTGTATTATTCATAATATTTCTATTGGCATATATTATAGACTATAATATATGCTCCGAGAGGCACAGAATGTACTATTTTCGGCTGATAAAGAAAAAATTAACATGTTTTCAGGAGGCCAGAAACTTCCAAAAATAGTACGAGATTACAGAAAACACATACTCACAGTTCCGTTAAATTTCATCATCTTTTTTCTCGATCAAAAAAATTCAAGGACATTTCACTTTTTCAATGTCGACTCGAATGTCATCCTTTATAAATACGTGAATTTAAACCTGCTACAAAATTCTAATTCACTGAAACAATTTTCAACAATATAATATGTAAAACTTCTAGTCGACCAAGCCCTCTTACAATTAATCACTGTTTCTCGACTTTGATATTGCGAATAAAAATTTTCAAGTCAATTTTCGAAACTTAAAGAAAATTCAGGATTTACTGATTCTGAAATGTACTGAGTCAAATAACTTTTTGAATTTGTATTCCTTGATCGTTTGATTGCCTATAAAAATCCCCTTTCAAATGTTTTTGACATCCACTTAAATAAATTGCATTATTCATATATTTGGAAAACAGAAATCAAAATTTTCACTTCTCTATAATTTCAAGCATTCAAACTTAATTTTCCTAATTTTTTTAAACCCCTATACAAATTCGAATTCACTGAAAAAATGTTCAACAATATAATCTGTGAAACTTCTTGTGGACAAATCTTTTCAATCACTGTTCCTCGACTTTGATATTGCGAATAAAAATTTTCAAGTCAACTTCCAAACCTGCATGAAAATACAGAAATCTTAGATTCTGAAATGTACTGAGTCTAATCATTATTAGAATGCGTGTTTCCTGATTGTTTGATTTCCTATGAAACTCCAATTTCAAAATTTCGATGCCCCCTCTCCCAAACTGATAAATAATATTATCACCCCTTTCAAATATTTTTGACCTACACTCAAATTGCATTACTCATATATTTGGAAAAAAAAAATCAAAATTATCTCTTCTCTATAATCTCAAGCATTCAGACTTAATCTCCCTTAATTTTTAACCCGAAACAAATTCAAATTCACTGCAAAAATTTTCAATAACATAATCTCTGAAACTTCTCGTGGACAAAGCTTTTCAATCACTGTTTTTCGACTTTGATATTGCGAATAAAAATTTTCAAGTCGTCAACTTCCAAACCTGAAAGAAAATTCAGATATCTCAGAATTCTCGTATTCTGAAATGTACCGAGTCTAATCATTATTACAATTCGTATGTCCTGATTGTCTGATTTTCTATGAAACTCCAATTTCAAAATTTCGATGCCCCTCCCCCAAACTGATAATAATATCACCCCTTTCAAATATTTTTGACCTTCACTCAAATTGCATTATTCATATATTTGGAAATAAAAAATCAAAATTCTCACTTCTCCATAATCTCAAACATTCAACTGTAATTTTCCTAATCTTTAAAACCCCGTTACAAATTCAAATTCAGTCAAAGAATCTCTAATCACTGTCTCTCGACTTAGATATTGCGAATAAAAATTTTCAAGTCAACTTTCAAACCTGAATGACAATTCAAAAATCTCAGATTCTGAAATTAACTGTGTCAAATCATTTGTTGAATTCGTATTCTTTGATCATTTTGTTGCCTATAAAACTCTAATTTCAAAATTTCGATACACCCTCCCCCAACCTGATAATCATATCACCCTTTCAAATATTTTCGACCTTCACTCAATTTGCTTCATCAATATGTTCAAAAAAAAAAAAAAAAAAAATATCAAAATCAAAGTATTCAAATTCGATTTCCTGATTTTCAAAACCCTACTACAAATTAAAATTCACAAAAAAAATGTTCAACAACTTCATCTTCGACAAATTACATGTAAAACCCCTCCGAATTGTCTTAGAAAGCAGTAGAAAGTTCGGTCTACCGCGCTCTTCAGTTTGCACGGTTTGCACCTAAAAAAACTAGGGAGCTAGACGTGTCATGGACTGGTTCGGTGGTGGGGACGACGGATCGATGCTAAAAGAAGCCGAGACTCGAGAGCATACCGACTCGGTTTAGTGGGTTTAGTAACAGTTTAGAACCGTCGTCGTAAGCAACGCTGTTCCAAAAACCGGGATCACCTCGAGCCCACAAAAACAAAGAAAAACCTACTCGGAAAATCCCCTTTCCCAATTTTCGAAAACGCGCGAATGTGTCTCGAAGGCACTATGTAAACCGCGATAGCTCCGTGTTTCGCGAAACTGGGTCGATAGAGGTCAAGGAAAATTGAGGGAGAAATCCGCAAACTGGCTACGGAAGTGAAAATTCGGAAAACTGGAATGAGGAGGGATCTTTCGTCGTCTATAAGACATACGAGCAGTGACCACTTCGCTGAACTTTAACGCCGAATGCGAGGTTCGGGTTCGGGTTTCTCAACATTCGGGTTCAACGGGTTATGCCTTGGGTACCTGCCTGCCTGGATTTGCTTGCTGGTCCTGTTTTGGGTTATTGCTTGGCCGTGAAATTGGCCTTGCAGGCTGGTATGCTGCAGTCGGAGTCGAAAGTTATGGCACCACTCGTCGAAGGAAAAATGCATGGTAAACAAAAATACTACATATATGGATTTATAAATAAATTTCAAGTTTTTGGGAAACAGCTCAGCTTTGACTCGTGTCCAAAGACTCGCATTAGCCGTGGTCAATGATTTTTTATATTACGTAATTGTGTACACCCGTTATGCTCTTTTTACTGAAATTTTTGCGAGTCGCAGTTTTTTGAATTACATGTATATGTGAGGTCCATCAGCGGTTACGTAATTTTGAAAAAATTCGGCGAATTTTCATCGTCTTATGAAGGTGAAATGTTTTTCTGGAAGAATTATTTTTCGTATTAACTAAATTTTCTAGATTCATAAAACAGATATTCGAATTTTACTTTCAAAAGACTCGTAATCGTATTCTAATGCGTGAATATTTTTGAAGATAATTACTAAAAGGTAATGAAGATTTCTTCAAAAAGAGGGAAACTTTCTGTAATAAATTAGTGAAGTTTCGCTAAAGTAAATATGTACTTACTTTTTTATAACGGATTTTATTTTTGTATTGTTTAAAGTCACTTACTATCTTGTTTCGTAGAATTGAGCAAAAATTTGAAATTTACAATATTTATTCCGAGTAGTTAGATTTGCAATTCTAGATTATCGAATATTTAATGTGAGAAAGTTAGATAGTTGTTGTGCTCGGCTCTGAATTTTATCGAAAGATACGCAATTCATTATTTTAGTCAAGGGTTTTTTACTGTTATCATAATATTATTATTGTATTTAGCAATTATTAATCATTCAGACAAAAAGCACATTTCAGATCGCGTGGAAAAATCTTTTGCAATTTCGAAGATCTACTAAATTTTGAAATTGTGAAACAAGAAGTCTGTCTTTTAAAAAAGTATATTCAATTTGTTTCTGAATACGTAAGAATTTTTTTAAAAATCGTCAAGAAGTTATAAAAAATTCCCATATTCCCCATTGTCAAGAATCAAAAAACGTATAGAAAATACTGGAGAAAAAATTCCATGAAGTGAAACGAGCTTTCCAAGGCTTAGTAAATTTCACTGTGCAACACAAATTTTGATATCGGAATGTAGAAGCAAAAATGAAATTTACGCTAAATTAAAGATTCACGTGTCTCGGCGTTTTGCTAAATTAGGTAGCAAAAACGATTTATTCAACAATTTGATTCATCCTTTCTCTCTTTTTAGCACATTACTCGAATAGGTGTGTCTTTCTCGCACTTCAAAGTTTAAATGGAAAGCTTTATTGACCTAATTTCTTGAAACCCTGAGATACGTGTGTCTTGAAATTAAGTACGTTACATTTTTGCTTCTATTTTCTGATATCAAAATTTTTATCTGAAATTTGTCGCACACTGTTTTTTAAATGATCAAACAAAATATTATCATTCTGATAAAATTTATCAGAAGTTAGATATACGAAGCTCTTCCAATTTTCCCATGGAATTTTGGAATGATTACAAAATTTAAATGAATAAAGAAATTTCATGAAAAGTAAATATTTTATCTTCAACGTGTTTTTTCAGTGATTTTAGAAATAAGATGAATAATATTTAATCGAGGCTGAGTAAATTTTCGAATGAACAAACAAAATATTATCATACTGATAGAAATGATTAGAACTGGCATTCCTGATAATTTTTGAATCATTCAATGAAATTAACACACTTTTCCAAAAATTCGAAAAATTGTCTTTCTGAACGCATTTTTTTTTATTTTGCGAAAACGGTCAAACATCATAAAGAGTATCACAATTAATTAAAGTTGACTACTTTTATTGTTAATTTTTAAACCAAACTTTTTTTATGATCATTGCTAAAATTTTATTTACGAAGAATTTCAAAGTAATAATTTGTCATATTAAGTAAAGTTAACAAAAATTGTACAATTTGTTAAAATATTTTCTAATGAAATTCCAAGGTCGCTTCGAAAATTACTGAAAATAAAATATTCCGCGTCATCAGTTAGGACAGATTTTGAAAAGTTTAAAGTTTCTTTAAAATGTTCATTACATTTTTATCGTTGTCAAAGAAGAAACGATATTCTTCATAGAATTTCTGTTTTTTGGAGAATTTTGAATCGTTTTGTATGCAACGTCGAAATTTTTAAAGAACCTGATGCATGATCAGGTTCTTAATTCTAGAAGTATTTTTTAAAGATATTTCAAATTTTCTAGAAAAAATTGTAAAACACTTTCTCACAATTTAATCACAGTTTAAAAGATATTTCAAACGATTTCGAAATATTTACACATTTTTTCATGAATATATCCAAGTATACTTATCTTTCACATATGCGACGTAAATTATTAAATATGATATCAATATATAATGGAAAGTTTCATCAAACATTTATCTTCTATTTCGAAACATTTTTATCATAGTTGTAGAATTTAAGTCTAATGGAATAGCTCAAATTTCGATTTTCCTCGATGAGAATCAATATTTCAACGAGCAGTTTATAAAAAAACTATTTTTCCATTGAAACGTTTTGATACACGTGTCATTATAAGTTTTCAAGTGGAAAATTTTTTTCATTTACTTTATGAGGTGTATTTCGCAACTAATGCGTTTAGAATTTCATCGATAGATAAAAAACGTCTGAAGCGAGTTTAAAAACCATTTACAAGCTTGAACAGGAAGAATCGATATGTAGTTTCACAATCAAAAAATGACTATGAAAAGACTTTGTACAAAACATTTCTAATCAACTGTACTTGGACGAACTTGAATATAATTATTTTTTATTTCATATCTCAACGATCATCTTGGAGCCAATCCTCTCAAACTGGTTCAATAAAAATAACACCTCCTTTCTCATTTCTTCAAGCTTTCGGCTTTTATTAAGCCCTCTTCAGGAACTAATTAATTACATTATAAATTCAATTAT
>JAPYZL010166875.1:0-16993 GCA_030522825.1 Platygaster orseoliae
CTTGAAGGGAACTATGTTGAATAATAAAAACGAATTTTGACAAAAAAATGTGTTTTTCTTTGTTAGACCGGGGACTTATCAGCCAACCTGTTATGTATCCAGGTCCACGAGTTATGCAATTTACAAAAATTTTCTTTCGAAAATGGAAGCTCAAGAATGTTCAGAAAAACAGGTTTCATTTCCATCTCGATCCGAACTTACAAAATTATTCAATTGTTTCTCAGCGACATGCGACGCACGATTAATTATCTTCCAAGTCCCTGAATTATTCAATTTACATAAATTTTCTTTCGAAAATAGCAGCTCAAGTATGTTTAGAAAAAAAAGTTTTTCTCCCATCGCGATATTTGATCAAGAAGTGACAGAAATATTCAAATGTTCATTAGCTACATGCGACGAAACATTGATAATTTTCCGAGTCCAAGAGTTACGCAATTTACACAAATTTTCTTTCGAAAGTGGGAGCCCAGGTATGTTTAGAAAAACAGGTTTTATATTCATCTCGATATGAGATCAAGAATTCACAAAAAAGTTGAACTGTTTATCGGCGACATGCGTCGCTCCATTGATAATTTTTCAAGTCGAAGAGTTATTCAATTTACATACATTTTTTTCGACACTAGCAGCTCAAGTATGTTCACAAAAACAAGTTTTTTTCCCATCCCGATCCGAGAAGAAGAAATGACAATATTATTCAACGGTTTATCGGCACCATGCGAGGCACCATTGATATGTTTTCTGGTCGACGATATATGCGATTTACAAAACTTTTCGTTCGAAAATAGCAGTTCAAGAATGTTTAGAAAAAATAGTTTTATATATATCTCGATCCAAGATCAAAACTTATAAAATTATTCAACTGTTTATCGGCGACACGCGAAGCCTCATTTATAATTTTGCAAGTCCAAATGTTATTCAATTTACATGAATTTTCTTCGGAAAATAGCTGCTCAAGTATGTTTAGAAAAACAACTTTTTTTCCCATCTTGTTCCGAGATCAAGAAGTGACAAAATTTTTAACTGTTTATCGGCGACATGCGACGCACCGTTGACAATTTTCCAAGTCCAGGAGTTTTTCAATTTACGTAAATTTTTTTTCGAATCAAGCAGCTCAAGTATGTTTAGATAAACAAGATCTTTTCTCATCCCGATCCAAGATCAAGAAGTGACAAAATTATTCAACTGTTTATCGGCGACATGCGAGGCACAATTGCTTGATTTCCAGGTCCACGAGATATGCAATTTACGGAAATTTTCTTTCGAAAATGGCAGCTCAAGAATGTTTAGAAAAGCAGGTTTCATTTCCATCTCGATCCGAGATCAAGAACTTAAAAAACTATGCAATTGTTTATCAGGGACATGCGACGCACCATTAATTATTTTCCAAGTCCCAGAGTTATTCAATTTACATAAATTTTCATTCGAAAATAGCAGCTCAAGTATGATTAGAAAAAAAAGTTTTTCTTCCATCTCGAACCGAGAAAAAGTGACAAAATTATTCAACTGCTTATCGGCGACATGCGAGGCCCCACTGATCCTTTTCCAGGTCCAAGAGTTATCCAATTTACAACAATTTTCTTTCAAAAATAGCAAGTCAAGATTATTTAGAAAAACCGGTTTCATTTCCATCTCGATCCGAGATCGAGAAGTAACGAAATTATTCAACTGTTTATCGACGACATGCGACGTACCATTGACAATTTTCCAAGTGCAAGAGTCATTCAATTTACATAAATTTTCTTCGAAAATAGCAGCTCAAGTATATTTTGAAAAACAAGTTTTTTTCCCGTCTCGATCCGAGATCAAGAAGTGACGAAAATATTCATCTGTTGATCGGCGACATGCGAAGCATGATTGATAAATTTCCAGCTCAAAATGTTATGCAATTCAGAAAAATTTTCTTTCGAAAACAGCAGCACAAGTATGTCCAGAAAAACAGGATTAATTTCCATCTCGGTCCGATATCAAGAAGTGAATAAATTATTCAACTGTGTAACAGCGACATGCGATACCCCATTGATAATTTTCCAAGTCCAAGAGTTATTCAATTAACATAAATTTTCTTTCGAAAATAGTAGTTCAAGTATTTATAGGATAACAAGTTTTTTTCCCATGTCGATTCGAGATCAAGAAGTGACAAAATTATTAAACTCTTCAACGGCGACATGCGACGCCTGATTGATAATTTTTCAAGTCTAAGTGTTATTCAATTAACATAAATTTTCTTTCTAAAATAGCATATCAAGTATGTTTAAAAAAAAAAGTTTCATTTTCATCTCGATCCGCGACCAAGAAGTGACAAAATTATTCATCTGTTTAACGGCGACATGTGACGCACTATTGATAATTTTCCAAGTGCAAAAGTCATTCAATTTACATTAACTTTCTTTCGAAAATAGCATCTCAAGTGAGTTTAGAAAAACAAGTTTCATTTCCATCTCGATCCGAAATCAAGAAGTGACAAACCTGTTTCAACTGTTTATCATCGATATACAACGCACCATTGATTATTTTCCAAGTCCGAGACATGTTCATTTTACATAAATTTTCTTTCGAAAAGCGCAGCTCGAGTATGTTTAGAAATCCAAGTTTTTTTCCCAAATTGATCCGAGATCAAGAAGTGACAAAATTATTTAACTATTGATCATCGACATGCGCTGCACCATTAATAATTTTCCAGGTCCAAGAGTTTTTCAATTTACATAAATTTTCCTTCGAAAAAAGCAGCTCAAGTGTGTTCAGAAAAACAATTTTTTTCCCATCTTGTTCTGAGATCAATAAGTGACAAAACTTTTAACTGACTTTTTTAACTAATTTTTTAACCAAGCCAGCGGCTTCTGCCGCTGGCTTCTACCGTTTGCATTTACTGCCGGATTATACAGCTAGCTTTCTATGTAAAATACTGAAATAACTAAAAGTATATAACTAACTTTTGTTCTCAATAACTCGTTCCCAGAAGATCATCTGCAGTCAAATACTTTTTACCGCCGGCTTCTGCCGGTGGCTTCTACCAACTGCATTAACCGCTGAATTATACAGCTGGTTATCCAATTATAATATTGAAATAACTATAAGAAAATATAATAAATTTTCGTTCTCATGATCTCGTTGCTAGAACATCATCTTTAGTCAAATACTTTTTGCCGCCATTTTTTACAGCCGGCTTCTGGCGCTCGCTTCTAGTAGCGGCATTTAACGCTGTATTATGAAGCTAGGTTTCCATTTATAATAATAATATATCTATTAGACTACGTAACTGACTGTCGTTCTAATGATCTCGTTGCTAGAACATCATCTTCAGTGAAATATTTATTACCGCCGGCTTTTACCGCCGGCTTCTACCTCTGGCTTTTACCGTTCGCATTTACCGCTGGATTGTACAGCTGGCTTTATATTTATAATACTAAAAAAACTCTAAGAGTATGTAACTAACTTTCGTTCTCATGATCTCATTGCTAGAACATCATCTTCAGTCAAATACTCTTTACCGTCGGATTTTACTGCTGGCTTTTACCGCCGATTTCTGCCGCTGGCTTCTACCAACGTCATTTACCGCCGGATTATACAGCTTCTTTTCCATTTATACTACTAAAATAACAGTAAAAGTATATAACTAACTTTCGTTCTCATCATCACGGGTCTGGAATATCACCTTGAGTGAAATAATTTTTACCGCCGGCTTTTACGGCCGGGTTCAGCCGCTGGGTCCTACCCGCCACATTAACCGCCGTAATATAAAGCTGGCTTTACATTTATACTACTAGAATAACTATAAAAGTATATAACTAACTTTCGTTCTCATCATCTCGTAGCTAGAACGTCACCTTACATCGAATACTTTTTACTGCCGGATTTTAGCGCCTGCTTCTGCCGCTGGCTTCTACATACGGCATTTACGGCTGGTTTATACAGCTGGGTCTCCATTGATAATGGAACTTCTCTCGTTTGCTTTTACTGCCGGATTATACACCTGCATTTCTATTTACAATTCGAAAAGAACTATAAGAATATATAACTAACTTTCGTTCTCATGATCTCGTTGCTAGAACATCATGTTTAGTCGAATACTTTTTACCCCCGGCTTTTACCGCCGGCTTCTGCAGCTGGTTTCTACTATCAGCATTTAACGCCGGATGATGAATCTGGCATTCTATTTACAATACTAAAATAACTAAGAGCATATAACTAACTTTTGTTCTCATGATCTCATTACTAGAACATCATCTTCAAACAAATACTATTTACCGCCGGTTTTTACAGCCGATTTCTGCCGCTGGCTTCTACCAACGTCATGTACCGCCGGATTATACAGCTGGCATTATATTTATACTACGGAAATAACTATAAAAGTATATAACTAGCTTAAGTTTTCATCATTTCGTTGCTAAAACATCATCTTAAGTCAGATACTTTTTAGCGCCAGCTTTTACCACCGGCTTCTGTTGCCGGCCTCTACCATTTGCATTTATCGCCGGATGATACAGCGTGTTTTTTCATTTATAGTACTAAAATAACTATAAGAATATATAACTCACTTTCGTTCTCATGATCTCGTTGCTGGAACATCATCTTCTGTCAAATACTTTCTACCGCCAGCTTTTACCTGCGGCTTTCAACGCCGGCTTCTGCCGCTGGCTTCTCCCGTTTTCATTTACCGCCGGATTATACACCTGGCTTTCTATTTACAATTCTAACAAAACTATAAGAGTATATAACTAACTTTCTTTCTCATAATCTCGTTGATATAACATCATCTTTAGTCGAATACTATTTACCACCCGCTTTTAACGCCGGCTTCTACAGCTGGCTTCTACTATCAGCATTTACCGCCGGATGATACATCTGGCTTTCTATTTACACTACATAAATAACTAACAGTATATAACTAACTTTCGTTCTAATCATCTCGTTGCTATAACATCATCTCCAGTCAAATACTTTTTACCGTCGGCTTCTACCGTTTGCATTTACCGCCGGATTATACAGCTGGCTTTCTATGTACAATACCAAAATAGATAAGAGTATATGAATAACTTTCGTTCTCATGATGTCGTAGTTAGAACATCATCTTCAGACAAATACTTTTTACCGCCGGCTTTTTCCGCCGGCTTTTACCGCCGGCTTCTGCCGCTGGCTTTTACCTTCTGCATTGACCGCCGGATCATACAGCTGGCTTTCTATTTACAATACTGAAATATCTAAGAGTATGTAACTAACTTTCGTTCTAATGGTCTCGTTGCTAGAACATCATCTTCAGTCAAATACTTTTTACCGCCGGCTCTAACCCCCGGTTTTTACCGCCGCCTCCTGCCGCTGGCTTCTACGATCGGCATTTTCCGCCGGAATATACAGCTGGCTTTCCATTTATAATACTAAAATAACTATGAGAGTATATAACTAACTTTCTTTCGAATGATCTCGTTGCTAGCACATCGTCTTTAGTCAAATATTTTTTACCACCGGCTTTAACCGCCGGCTTCTGCTGCTGGCTTCTACCATTGGCATTTACCTCCGGATTATACAACTGGCTTTCTATTTACAATACTGAATTAACTATAAGATATAAACTAACTTTCATTCTCATGATTTCGTTTCTAGAACATCATCTCCAGTCAAAATATATTTACCGCCGGCTTTTACCGCCGGCTTCTGACGCCGTCTTCTTCCGCTGGCTTCTACGATCAAAATTTTCCGCCGGAATATACAGCAGACCTTCCATTTATAATACTAAAATAACTAGGAGACTATATAAATAACTGTCGTTCTAATGATCTCGTTGCTACAACATCATCTTCAGTCAAATATTTTTCACCGCCGGCATTTACATCCGGCTTTTACCGCCGGCTTTTATCGCCGGCTTCTGCCCGTTGCTTCTACCATTGGCATTTACCGATGGATTATACAGCTGGCTTTTCATTTATAATACTAAAATAACTATGAGAGTATATCACTAACTTTTATTCTAATGATCTTGTTGATAGAACATCATCTTCAGTCATATATGATTTACCGCCGGCTTTTGCCGCTGCCTTCTACGATCGGCATTTTCCGCTTGAATATACAGCTGGCTTCAGATTCATAATACTAAAATAACTATGAGTGTATAAAACTAACTTTCGTTCTAATGATCTCGTTGCTAGAACATCATCTTCAGTCAAATATTTTTTACCGCCGACATTTACCGCCGGCTTCTTCCGCTGGCTCTACCAACGGCATTTACCGCCGGATTATACAGCTGCCTATCTATTTATAATACTGAAATAACTATAAGAGTATACACTTACTTTCGTCCTCATGATCGCGTTTCTAGAACATCATCTTCAGTCAATTATTTTTTACCCTCGGCTTTTACCGCTAGTTTCTACTGTTTGCACTTTCCGCCGGATTGTACAGCTGGCTTTCTATTATTAATACTAAAATAACTAGAAGAGTATATAACTAACTCTGGCTCTAATTATCTCGTTGCTAAAACATCATCTTCAGTCGAATATTTTTTACTGCCGGCTTTTACCGTCGGCTTCTGCGGCTGGCATCTACGATCAGCATTTTCCACCGGAATATACAGCTGGACTTCCAATTATTATACAAAAATAACTATAAGAGTATATAACTAACTTTTGTTCACATGATCTCGTTGCTACATCATCTTCAGTCAAATATTTTTTACCGCCAGCTTTTACCATCGGCTTTTACCGCCGGATTAACCGCCGGCTTCTGGCGCTGGCCTCTACCGTTTGCATTTACCGCCGGACTATACAGCTGGCTCTTCATTTATAATACATAAATAATTATAAGAGTATATAATTAACTTTCAGTCTCATGATCTCTGCTAGAATATTATCTTCAGCGAAATACTTGTTACCGCCGACTCTTAGCGCCGGCATCTGCCGCTGGTTTTTACGATCGGCTTTTACCGCCGGATAATGCAGCTGGCTTGTCATTTATATTATTAAAATAACTAGAAGCGTATATAATAATTTTCGTTTCCATGATCTCCTTGATAGAACATCATCATTAGTCAAATACATTTTACCGCCGGCTTTTACAGCCAGGTTTTGCCGCTGGCTTCTACCATCGACGTTTACCGTCTAATTATACAGCTGGCTTTCTATTTATAATACTGAAATAACTATAAGAGTATATACTAACTTTCGTTCTCATGATCTCGTTTTTAGAACATCATCTTCATTCAAATATTGTGTACATCCGAGTTTACCGCTGGCTTCTCCCGTTTGCATTGACCGCCGTATCATACTGCCGGCTTCTTTTTTATAATACTAAAATAACTAAAAGAGTACATAACTAACTTTCGCTCTAATGATTTCGTTCCTAGAACATCATCTTCAGTCAAATATTTATTACCGCCGGCTTTTACCGCCGGATGATTCTGCTGGCTTCCCATTTATGATAATTAACAAACTATAAGATTATCTAACTAACTGTCGTTCACATGATCTCGTTGCCAGAACATCATCTTCAGTCAAATACTTTCGACCGCCGGCTTTTACTACCGGCATATGCCGCTGGCTACTACCGTTTGCATTGACCGCCGGTTTACACAGCTGACTTTTTATTTATAATACTAAAATATCTAGAAGAGTATATAACTAACTTTCGCTCTAATGATCTCGTTCCTAGAGCATCATCTTCAGTCAAATATTTTTTACCGCCGGCTTTTATCGCCGTCTTCTTCCGCTGGCTTCTACCATCGGCATTGTACCACGGAGTACACAGCTGGATTTCCATTTATAATACTTAAATAACTATGAGAGTATATAAATATCTTTCGTTCTCATGATCTCGTTGGTAAAACATCATTCTCATTCAAATATTTTTTGTGCCGTCGGCATTTACCGCAGGCTTTTACCAACGACTTTTACCGCCGGCTTCTACAATCCGCATTTACCCGCGGATTATACAGCTGGATTTCCATTTATAATAAGAAAATAACTATAAGTTTACATAACTAACCTTTTTCCGCATGATCTCGTTCTAGAATATCATCTTAAGTAAAATAGTTTTTACCGCCGGCCTTTACCGCCGGCTTCTTCCGCTGGCTTCTACCATCGGCATTTACCGCCAGATTATATAGCTGGCTTTACATTTATAATACTAAAATAACTATAAGAGTATATAACTAACCTTTATCCTCATGATCTCGTTGCTAGAACACCATCTTCAGTCAAATACATTTTACCGCCGGCTTTTGCCACCGGCTTCTGCCACTGGCTTCTACCATCAGCATTTATCTCCGGATTATATAAATGGCTTTTTATTTATAATACTGAAATAACTATAAGAGTATACACTTACTTTCGTTCTCATAATCTCATTTCTAGAACATCATCTTCAGCCAATTATTTTTTACCGCCGGCTTTTACCGCTGGCTTCTACTGTTTGCATTTACCGCCGGATTATACAGCTGACTTTCTATTTATACTACTAAAATAAATAGAAGAGTTTATAATTAAATCTGGCTTTAATTATCTCGTTGCTAGAACATCATCTTCAATCAAATATGTTTTACAGCCGACTTTTACCACCGGCTTCTGCCGCTTGCTTCTACCATCGGCGTTTACCGCCTAATTATACAGCTGGCTTTCTATTTATAATACTGAAATAACTATAAGAGTATAAACTAACTTTCATTCTCATGATCTCGTTTCTAGAACATCATCTTCAGTCAAATATTGTTTACAGCGGCTTTTACCGCAGCTTCCTCCCGTAGCCATTGACCGCCGGATCATACAGCTGGCTTTCTTTTTATAGTACTAAAATAACTAAAAGAGTACATAACGAACTTTCGCTCTAATGATCTCGTGCCTAGAACATCATCTTCATTCAAATATATTTTACCGCCGGCTTCTCCAGCTGGCTTCTACGATCGACATTTACCGCCGGATTATACAGCTGGCTTTCCATTAATAATACTAAAATAACTATAAAAGTATATAACTCATTTTCGTCCTCATGATCTCGTTGCTAGAACACCATATTCAGTCAAATACATTTTACCGCCGGCTTTTGCCACCGGCTTCTGCCACTAGCTTCTACCATTGGCATTTACAGCCGGATAATACTGATGGCTTTCCATTTATGATACTAAAATAACTAAAGATTTTATAACTAACTTTCGGTCTCATAATCTCGTTGCCAGAACATCATCTTCAGTCAAATACTTTTTAAAGCCGGCTTTTACCGCCGGCTTCTGCGGCTGGCTTCTGCGATCGGTATTTTCCGCCGGAATGTACAGCTGGATTTCCATTTATAATACTAAAACAACAATAAGAGTATATATCTAACTTTCGTTTTTATGATCTCGTTGATGGAACATCATTTTGAGTGAAATACTTTTTACGGCTGGCTTTTACCGCCGGCTCCTGCCGCTGGCTTCTACCATCGGCAACTACCGCCGGATTATACAGCTGGCTTGCCATTTATTATACTAAGATAACAATAAGAGTATATAACTAAATTTCGTCCTCATGATCTCGTTGCTAGAACACCATCTTCAGTCAAATACATTTTACCGTCGGCTTTTACCGCCGGCTTCTGCTGCTGGCTTCTACGATCGGCATTTTCCGACGGAATATACAGCTGACTTTCTATTAATAATACAAAAATAACTATGAGAGTATATAACTAACTTTCGTTCTAATGATCTCGTTGCTAGAACATAATCTTAAGTCAAATATGTTTTACCGCCGGCTTTATCGCCGGATTTTACCGTCGGCTTCTGCCACTGGCTTCTACGATCGGCAATTTTCCGCCAGGATATACAGCTGGCTTTCAATTTATAATACTAAAATAATTATGAGAGTTTATAACTAACTTTCGTTCTAATGATCTCGTGGCTAGAACATCATTTGCATCTCCATTATTTGACGTGGGTTGTGAGCTTCTTCGATATGATGATGTTAAATGTTCGAAAAAGGAGTATCGATATTTCTATGGACTGTCAGCAGATGCACACCTTGGAAATTCAGCTATGATTGGTGATAAGAACTAATGGAATTGAAATCGATTGTGTGATAGAAGATGTATCTTGTTTTCATCTGATAAACAAACGAATTAACTTTGATAGCACTGTAAATCAACGAATGACCAAAAATCATTTTTTTCAGCTGATCAAGGTTGACACAATTATGAAGACGAAGAAAACTTAGCATGAAACGAATACTTATCCCAATGAACCTATTTTCGTGCCTAGCCCAGATCAAAAGGTGAATGATAAACAAAATTACCTAAATTTCAAACAGAAAAAAATTCCTTTGAATAGTAATTGTGCTCTGGTAGCAAAAAAGATTTGCTGATTTTTTGTTGCTACAGCAAATCCTTTTTTCCGTGCAGATACTCAAAAACTAATTTACGACAGGAATGAGCTAATCATAGTCAATCATGAATAACTTTAAATATTAAATTCGCAAAAGTTTGTTAGAATTCTTAGTTGGACTATTAAACTTGAGAAATCCTGAATCTAATAATTCAGAAGTTGATTCGAATTTTATAGAATTTTGTGTGTGCATTCTAGACCGAAGACGATGGAGTCATCATAGCATCAGTCTTTTGGGGAAACGACCAACAGAATGATGTCAGTATATTGATTCTGGACGCGAAATCATTTACTGAAATTGCTTGCGCTGATTTCAAAACACAAGGTCCTGTGCCTGGATGTATTCATGGATGGTTCGATCAGGATAACATTTTGAAATCTTGAAAAGCAATTCTCGTAATAAATTAATATTATGTTTACGATTTTTTTTCAAGATTTTCAAGTGTTTTTCGACATTGGAAACTTCGGTTTTCAAATGAGCGATGATTTTATATATTATTTCAATTCGGGAATAATTACTATAAAAAAAAACTGGTAAAAATATAGTTTTCGTAGTGTTTTTGACATCATATTTTTCGCAGTTTTTTTAATTTCATATTTTATTTTGAATTATGAAAACATTTCATCAAGAATGATTAAAACTATGATGAAACTACAAAATTTTCGTATTTTTTTTCGCAAGAGAAATTCACTGTTATGCATTCAACGTTGCTTCAAGTGATGTTTTTTAAATAAGGGCACTAGGTCAAATCATCAATAAAAACTCTATCCTAATATAAATTTAAATTACACAATCATTTTTTTTTTTTTTAGTTTAATTCTAGCAATAAACCGAGCTTTGATTTTTATATATATCACTCAACTGTTGCATTGCATGAATTTATAAATTTATTACTTATATATCTTTATAAAGAAAAATAAAGAATCAAAAAAGGAAAAGAGGAAATATCGGATCGAAGAAAATAAATGTATGAAAAATGTATTAACTGGTTTTATGTGTGTAATTCAAACTTATTGACAGTATGGAAGTTCTTTATATGTGGAAATATTATTTCAACGAAATAGTCATCACTAAAATGACTTTGTTTTCGAGAGAAGTTTTGATTATATTGTTATGTAAAAGATGTTCATTATATATGTGATAATGTGTAGGTTTCCTATAAGCAAAAGGTCGAAAAATCTTAATAAAAATAAATAAGGGTTGGATTAAAAAATTGATTAGGAATGTTGCTTATTTTCATAAATCCATTTTGTCGGTTGTAACGACATATTACATTACTACAGAACAAAAAAATACTTTTGAAAAATTCACTAAAATATATTACTAAATACTTTTACTTGATTTTATTTAATTAATTTTTTTACTTAATTTAAATTTTACTTAATTCAATAAAATATATTACTTAACGCTAGGCTGACAGTTATTTTGCCAATGTCAGAATTTTTTCTATTTCCGACCTGAAAATCGATAAAAATGATGACAAAATTTTTTTTGAGAAGTCATGTTAAAGTTGAATAATATAAAGTAATTTTAAAAAAGACTTATTTATGAAAATTACGGAATTGTTGAGACTCAGTATTATACAGGTTTTGATTCGCTGAATTCATTTAGATTGAAATCGAGCAACAATCCAGTTGTTAACCATCTCGAATAACTTATTGTCCTCGGATGTATTAACATGCGTAACATCAACACATTCATGTGTTAACATTTATCAATGCATGAATGTATCAACGTCTATACAATTCGCACTCATGTTGGAGATAAGACTTGAATGACAGCCTTTCACCAACCAGAATTCGAGCCACCATTCGCCACCGTGCACTGCAGTCTGTAACTCTCCGTATTTGCTTCGGAGAAAATTGTATTCTCTTGTGCAAAAAAATGTCGAAAAAAGACGTGAATTTTACAACACAGCTGAAAGTTGTAAAAGATTTTATCGATTTCAATCCTCACGCAACAGTTGAGAATTTGCAAGTAAGACGAAAAAATAACACTTACGCAAATAAAAATTTGAATTTATTCAAGAACTTTTTGTAGAAGTTTACTGAATGATTGGAATTTTTAGGGAAAGTTATTTGAAACTTTTTTAATATTTTACAGTAGATTCTCTGATTATATTATTTATTTGCATTTTAAAGTACTTGGAAGATTTCCTTGATTAAACAAAATTAAAATTTTATTTAACTTCGAAGTTCATAGGTTTTTTTTCAGTTTATTATAATTTGATGCGCATGACGTATAAAAGTTGTTTTGGAACGTTATTTTATAAATTATGTTATGCATTTTACAAAGAAAACGAATGAAGAAGAAAAAGATGATCCTTACTATTGGCCTAACTTCGATGCTACTGTGACAATGAGATCATGTGAAAAAGAGGTTATTGAACCATTGCAAGGCGAGGTAAAAGGCACGGTACCAAAGTGGTTGAAAGGCACTTTGCTAAGAAATGGGCCTGGCAGTTTTAAAGTTGGTTCTTATGAATTCAAACATTGGTTTGATGGATCTGCGTTTCTACATAGGTAAAATCAATATCAAAAATAAACAATTATTTTTAGTGTACTCAATTACTTTTAAGTCCATGAATTTTTGAGGTGCACAAAAATCGACAGTTAGTTTATCGAGTATGAGTTCCTGGAATTTCAAGAGATTCGATGATTCCATTCATTATCTTCTTTCGATAAAGATTTACATTCTCCATTGTTTAACACATTCATTATCTCCATCTGTATTTTATTTCGATTTGGCACTTCAGATTAAAAACAATGCCAAATCCTTATGTTTTTTGGGAAGGTTTTTCGAGGTTCATTAGGAACAATCCTCCAGAATCCAAATTTTGAAATATTTTTAGAATAAATACACGATGTAACATGAAGTATTTTTCATAACTTTTTATTTATTTTCGATTTGATTTCAAAACTTTTTCAAATTTTCGACAATTCCTTCCAACTTTTGAGTCTTGTTCTGAGAGTGAGAGATGAGAAAATCACAAATAACCATTAAAAGAACTAGAAGTTAAATAACCTAATTTTTACTATACTGATGAGAAATTTTTTCATGCAACAGATTTGAAATTTTGGATGGTAAAGTTACTTACCAAAGTCGATTTATACAAACCGAAGTTTATAAGAAAAACCATGCTGCTGGCAGAATTGTCATTGACGATTTTGGGACAAAAAAAGTTCCTGATCCTTGCCGAAGTATTTTCCAAAGGTGATTGACAATAGTTCTAAAATGATTGTTTTGAAAATTTTTTTACTGCATTTAGCATTATACATCACAAGAATGAACAAAAATTAGATTTTGAAAGTGTTTTTTTTTCAATTATTACAGTAGGTTTTTCAATTATTGTTAAAGCATTGTGAATCAAGATTAATTCAATAATAACATAATATTTTGTTTATCAACTACATGTTATTTTCATCAGTATAATAGATTCAATTTGATACGAATATATCATTCATAATTTAAATCTAATCTAGTCTGTATATAGTAACAACACCATGTAAGGTAAAACTATCTTTTGTACATGTACAAAAAAGTCTAATGCACAATCATCCATTGCATAAGACTACAATTATTAAACACAAATCACACAACTGATGAATTCTCAGTAAGAAGTCGCGTATTGTTTTTCTACACAGCATCATCTTACTTTCAAGTTTCTTGATGAATAATATTTTTCAATTTTTGTCTATTCGTGGAATATACATACTGCAGCGAAGAATAATTCACGATTTTGCTCGAATGACACCCAAAAAATATCTATCTAGTAGTTATCTAGTAAAGTCACCGTCATAGAAATTTGATAGAACATTCATAGAAAATTATGCAACTTTTATGAAATGTCTATGGAAGCTCAAATAACTCGTAATTATGAAACATGAGCAACTTAGAATACAATATCGATAATAAGAGGCCAGCTAGTTTTTTCATCAATATCTAATGTAATTTAACATTTTGTAATTGTTTAATTAATAATTTCACGTACATCATGTTATAAATAAAACATTTAAGAATGATATTAAAAATTATTAATAGTAAAAATTACTAGTAAACTAATATACAAATAATAATAATAAATTAATAATATTAAAAGTTATTTAAATACCCTGGCAACACGGAACCGTCTCGATGGCTCTCGGGATTTCGGGCATTCTTTTCTGATGCATCGTACACATACAAACGTATATTTTTTTATAAAAGTTTACGTTGATTATGGTTAATTTCAACTTTATCATTGATTTACATCGTTATGAGCCTGTTAATAATGCATTTCGAATAAAATCACATTTGACAATTTTTAAGGTATGTTGAGGTGTGTCGTGAATTATGTATCCGACAGCGTAGTACCTATATACATCTATGCAACAGTGACAACTCGCTCTGATTGGCTCCGAGAGCGCCCGAGACAGTTCCGAGATGATTCCGAGAATGAGCTCTCGGACCCGTGTTGCCAGGGTATAAAGTATATTTTTAAAAAGTCTATAAAATAATACATGATATGCTTAAAAAATGATTAAATTCACTAAATTTCAACGAAAAAACCAGTTAAGCCTATCTGCAAACTTTTTTCTCATGTAACTAACTCATATTTGATAATATTCCAAGTTATTAGAATTTTCATAGTTTTTTATGACAGCGACTTTGCTAGGGTAGAAAAACCCTTTTTTTTTCAAATCGTTTTAATGCGTTACAGAGTGACCTCTGTTTTTGAAAAAACAGAAGCAACAGACAACTCAATGATTTCTATCTACCCTTTCGGTGATGAATTTTACACGTTCACCGAATATCCATTCATGCACAGAGTCGACCCCAAAACGTTAGATACTTTAGAAAGGGTGATTATCTCCTACATTATAAAAATACTTGTTTTTTAAATTTCGATGCAGATAAAATTATTTAAACAATTTTTCAACCCGCAGGTGAACGTAGCTAGACATTTCAATGTCGTGAATCACACGTCGCACCCACATGTTATGAGTGATGGAACTGTTTATAATATTGGAACAGGATTCAGCTTAAAAGGAACTGTTTACAATATTATACGCTTTTCGCCAGTTACTCAAAGTGAAAGTATGTTAATTTTCCGTACATTTTTGTTCCGAACTCTAATGAATGTAATTTTTTATCCATGGAATAAAACGTTGGATAATTGTTTGAAAAAAGCATGATTCATTAATTTTGAAAAATAGAATTTTTAATTTTTCATATATATTGAAATAATGAGAAAAATTAAATTTAGAAATAACTAATTAAATCAATTTAGTAACTGCAAAATTTTCTTCAAGATATATATTTTTCGTAGACGCTGAGAAAAGCGGAAATAAAGTTTCAATTTTCGACAATGCTGAAATCGTAGCTACCGTACCTTCTCGATGGAGACTTCACCCATCGTACATGCACACTTTTGGTATCACGGAAAATTATTTTATTATTATTGAACAGCCAGTTTCAATGAGTCTCTCATTGTTAGTTGGCGTCAAGTACCGGGATGCTGCTATTAATGATTGTCTCAAATGGTACGAAAATGAAAATGTAAGTTTTATTCCATTTATAATGGAAAACGTAAAAACAATAAATAAAAAAATCAGTTCAAATATTTCGTGGTTTAACTACAGATTTTTATTTTACACGTAAATTTAGTTGGTTTTTCTACTCAAATTACATGATAATATCAACAAAAACAAAATGATAATAAAATTATCGTGTATTTCTGTATGATTTTTTCGTAATTTTAAAATCTTTTGTTTTCTGAAATTTATCTACCGAAATTCACTCTTATAACTTTTTTTTCAGACCCTAATCCAGGTTGTTTCAAGAAAAACAAGCAAAGTCGAGAAAACTTTTGTCACTGAAGCTTTTTTTAATTTCCACATTATCAACCAATTTGAGACTTATGATGGTGATTACATAGTTCTCGACGTTTGCTCGTATAAGGATTCTAAAACCTTCAACTTGTTATATTTGGACACGATGAAAGTAAACGACTATCATAAAAATAAGAATTGATTTGGTATTGGGTTGGTGGATAGGTTTATTTTTAAATAGAAATTACTTGATATTTTGGGTTAAAATGATATGGTTTTATGATATATCTTGAGAATAAATAAAATGAATGAATGATTCAGATTTTCGATATTCAAATCATTAACCGAAAACTACATGAAATTTTCATTAGGTTACACTGACTTATGAAATTCATGAAGAAATTTTAGATTCTAGAATCGAGTGAAATTCTAAAAATATTCAATTTATTACAAAAATACCGCATGATAAAAAAGTGTTTTCAATTGATTCCACTGGAATTACATCAAATACAAAACTTTTTTCAAAATCTAGAAAATTTAATTAAAGAAATTTAAGAAAGTTGAAAAACATCCTAAAATATCACTTTAAAAAACAATAATGCAACTTCCTTACTTTTGTGTAGTTTTAAAAAATGAGATACAAATATTTTCATTTATGAAGAAATAAGTTACAGAAATATATTAAAATATTTTTTCCCATGCATCCGTAAAAAAGGACTCTTTATTTTCATGGAATGCGGGAACAAAAGCTTCTTTTTGGGGTACTCGGAAATCAGCGGGAAATATCAACAAGAACCCTAGAAAATATTCATAAATCACGTATCAGGCAACTTTCTTCCCTGTGATCCG
>JAPYZL010166937.1:0-19961 GCA_030522825.1 Platygaster orseoliae
GATTCGCTGAAGATCCACGTCGTTTGGCTTTTATCTAGATTTAGTTTTTGTAGTAAACTGTAAATTTTAACGACGAAATATAAAATATGAAGTCAGACTCAGTTAGACTACATTTTTAAACTTTGCCCCTCCCTAATCAAAATCCTGCGTACGCCCTTGATCAATTTCTCTTGCAAATGCGTCAGATCCACTTGCGGATGTTGCATGAAAATCCGTCGCCATGAGCGTAAGCAAAGTTTTAAAATATTTACCATACAAAATTATTATTTATCCTGAAAGAACAATGTTTTTACTGTACACAGTTTGCTCAAATATTGCATTATTGGTCGAAGATGATAGCACCTACCTTCAAGTATCTGCCACGTTGGATGATGACAACTTGTATGAAAAAAAGTGACCTGTAAGTTTTTTCAAAGAAAATTTGAAATCATGGAATCCCCCAATTTTTTTTTCGAATGTTTTCATTACTGTGAAAAAAAATCTTTCATTAATAGTGTCTCCTACGCGTATGTGCCTGGATTTGCCAGTACCTCTGCTGCATTTCGAAGCTTGTATAAACTTATATAAAATCAACGTCCTCGAAAAAGTCATCGAAATATGTTTGAAAGCAGACATAAAAGCAGGCGATTCAACAGTGTTTTCTGGGAAAATCGGGTGCTTGCCTTTGCCTCTACCTTTTTATACTGATTCAAAAAAAAATGGCGCTTCTGTTGGAAAAGAACTTCCAATGTCACGACAAGAAAGCTCTGATATCATATGTACCTGTATTTTCAATTGCATGAATATAAGTGATTAGTGTTTTATTCGCTTTTTTTTTATTTTTGATCAACCCACGATTTCCCTATTTAACATCCTGAATGAAATCTACACTGAGAAAACAATCTTATACTTTAGTCTAAAAACTGAAACTAAACTAAAACTAAACATAATAAAAACCATTCAAAGTTTGAATTTCTATCAGTGTTTTGTTGTGATAATTACTACATTTTTTTTCTCAGTACGATAAATCCCTATTTATTCAATTGAGCTTTATCTTTGGCTTCAAGTAATCCTTAGATATAATCAGAAAAATGGCTAAGACATTCTCAGTTTACGTGTCTTTTATTCTGTACTCAATATTACTAGGCCCGTAATCCTGGAGAGACAGATATGATGTGCTCTGAGATCTCGGGGTACGGATGTTAGCCTTTAATCTTGAGCTGTAGACAAATACCAGATACGTGGACCGTTTCGAGTCGAACCACCCATAACAATCCGGGTTATGAATGTCAATGCAATTGTTCTGTCTTGGATGAGCTTTAACACTGGGCCGGAAGATTAATCCGCATTGGCTTACATGAACTGTCATTAACGTTAACACGATGCTGGCAAATTAATGATGGATCTATGCGATTTTCAACATCGTGCTTCGAGATTGTCATAGTGTTCGCAACAAGTGGACGAGCATTTTGATCCTGGGATCAATTTATTCGGAGTATGTTGAGGATTTTCTGAAATTGTACTGTAAATGAGGTCAAACTTGGATTAGAATGCTAAACTATGATTTTGCATTTTTTTGTTCAGCCATCAAAGAATCTAGGAAATTGGAAAAAAAAAACAAAAGTTAGTCTTAAAACATAAGAAAATTTGGACATAAAAATCTTTGGTCATTACGTTTTGGACTTCCTACTATTAGAAGTAAAGTGTTCTCTTCCAAAATAAAGTTTCTTATTTTTTGTAAAAAAAATTTCATACCTCGAGAACTGTTCTACTTACACGCGGTTTTCCGAAATTACCATAACAAAAAAATGCAGATTACAGCGCCTTGAATGCACGCAGACAGTGCGGAACAAAAGGTATTGTGGGGCAACTTCATTATGTCGCAGTTCCTCGCAAATGAATAAGCCAAAGGAGCTAAATGAATACCGCATTGTATCGGGCGTGATAAAGTGAACGCGAAATGCTGGTGATTAGGGAATAATATTATTGGCAAGGAACGTAGCTTTCGCTAACGAGATAAGTCGAACGGTATAAGCAAGATGGAACGAGTGTAGAACGGTTCGCAAATTTTAAATTAACAGCCACGTCAGGCGAATGAAGACGTACGACCGAGTATTCCCGTTACGGAAATTGAGCGTTGGAACGATTCTGACATTTTTCGTGCACCAAGTTTTCGATATTTCAGTTGTGTACAAGGGAGAACTCATAAATTACTTTTGGGAGAGAATTTTGAGAATATTTTAATTGTTAAATATATACAGTCCCTGGCAATATTATTAGGCCAAAGCTAAAGTTCACGTTTTTGCAATTTCAATTATGATACTCTTAGATTTTTAAATAGTTTTGTCGAATAATGAGATAGCATATAAAACGTCATGTATTATATGTTTATAATAAATAAATGTAATATGTATAGTACAATTATTTTCTTATTATTATTATTATTTATATATTGTATGTTTTGACGTTTTCGTGCAAACACTATTTTTGTACGTAATATCTATGTAAATTCTTTAATTCTTTAATTCTATTTACACATACAAAAACAAATTTTTAAATTCTAGATAAAACTTTCAAAACTCTAAAAATCTAATTGAAATTTGTAAAAAATTGTATGCATTGAGAAATTTTTAATTTTTCTTGAAAAGTAACTTTGAAGAAAGTGAAACTCGGGTAATTCTGAAGGACTTTCGCAAAAATATATCACCAAAGACACCGAATGAGAAAACCGTAGTCTGGGCAGAAAAATTTGATCGAATGAAATTGTCTTTTAATAGGTGCAGAAGATTTATATCTCGGTTAGTAAACATTTGAAACTTGTGATCGAGGGCGAGATAACGCAAATAGAATGCGATAAAACAACGCGACTCCATGGAATATACAGTCCAAGTTCGGTACTTTTCGTCGCCAATTCCGTGATATCTGACAATTTTCCTCTGTTCGTATTTACGAAAACCACAGTATTTGTCCGGGATATTTACAAGCATCCATTTCTCTTCAATTTGGAAGAAATAAAGTACAAAATTTAACGAATCCCAAATTTACAAAATTTTCGCAACTCTGGAATAATATAAAATAAATACGAAATTTACAATAGATTTTGTCATTTTGATAAAATGCTAAGAATTCGCTGTAATAAGTGCCGCTCTCTAAATTTGAATCAGTAAAATTTCAACTTATTGAATTTGTGAATGATAATTTGATATGCAAATTGCATAGCCCAACAAGAAAATGTTACTAGAACAAGACTGACACAACATTTGTTGGAATATGTGTATTTGACATTACCAAGTTATCAATTGCATAATAAACAATTCGGTTATGTAATCAGAAATTTATGAATTTACGCTATAAAATGAAACAATAAATATTAAAAAATTGATTCATGAATCAAATGAAGATTTAAAAACAAATTTTCAAAAAAATCAATAAACATTTTTTATTGAGTGACGTCTTGTTTTAAACGGATCATAGAAATTAAATAAAATTCTATAATATCCATAATATGTTAAGTCATTCATAAATACATAAATTATTTATGTAATTCATAAATGAATAAAAAATAAATGATCATCTATTCTTTTCATTATTCTTCATTTTGTAATTAATCAACTTATTCTTCTTAAACTTAAAATTTTTTTTTCTTTATTGAATCTATAAATTATTTAATTATATATTAGTTTTATAATTCATTTATCAAGCCAATTAATTTTGTAAATAAATTCTAATTTTTCAGTTGAAGTTGAATACTCTAAAAATATGATTAATTATAAATGTCCGAAAATGTCTAACTATAAATATTTAGACAGTGTTAAACTATTTGAAAACAAAGACATTTATATTCTATAAAAATTAAAACTTTTGGTAAGGCAGGAAATAATAAATGTCCGAAGATGATAAAAATTTGTTTTGTGTAAGGAATAAAAGAAATTTTATTAATAAAATGGAAAACTTTACTGATTTCATACATCTAAGTAGGGGAGACCGGGGTAAATACGTCCAAGGGGAAAATACTCTTACCTGCTGTTTCTTTGTAATACATTCATTCAAATTCCATGCAAATTTTTTTATAAGTGTGCTGTTACTCGTAGACATAACCACAAAAAAATCATAGCGATTGACATTGTGGTTAGAACGTTATAAATAAAAGTAGATGGTTTTAACTAGTTTTGACGTTCTGGAGTCTCAACATATAAGTTTTGCAGTTTGGAAAAAAACATCTACAGTCTTCGTTTCTCGTTGCTTTTGCAGCCAGATAAGTTTTTCTCGCTTTTTGAAGTAAGAAAAATTAGAAGCCCAAGTAGTTTTGTCTCAGAAAAATTTTTTTGTATTTTTAATGAATTTTTAAGAAAAATTTGTCGCTCGGGGCAAATACGCCCAGTCCCTTTATTAACAATATTTATTATTTATAATAAATAAATACGCAGGAGGTTGTGAGATAGATGGAATCCCGAAGAAGAAAATGAACTTTGTTGCGAATATTTGGAAAATATTGACTCTTAACTGGATAAAAAGCGATGCGTCGAATGTCACGAACCAGTTCATAATAAGTGTGTGCGAACTTCGGACTTTATTTTCACTTGCAAGAATTGTTTTAGTGTATATTCTGATAGTGCTTAGAATAGTTATTTTCGTACTCGGGAGCTAGAGCCAATTTTGGCGAGGCCGAAGGTATTTGCCTGAGCCGAAGGCAAGGGTTAAAATCGGCTGAGCCAAAATTGGCGATAGCTCACGAGTGCGATCAATATTTTTCATCATGATAGCCTCAAAGTCACGTCAAAATGTTAGTTTTTCAAAGTCACGTCAAAATGTTAGTTTTGAGGTTAGAATGATGAAAAATCATTTTTACACGTTAATCTAGACAATACACTTCATTTCTTATATGTTATTTCGTATTACTTGCATGCAAAATTCTTTAATTAATAAAGCGGGCGTATTTGCCCCGGGTGGTGGGCGTATTTCCCCAGGGTTTTTCAAAATGACTGATTCAACGCTACTTTAAACTTTTTATTAAAACGTGAAAATGAGTAAAGATTCTTAAAAATGATGATTGGAGTTTTGTTCCTTAGGAGAGACACTAGCGTGTGACATAAGTTGTTATTCAATAATCATAACGGTCTTGTAGAAAAATGAATTTTCCAAAAAGAGATATTTAAATATATCTTTATACTGTAAAGCATTTATGATCAGATAATTAAGAAACAAATTTATCAAAATAAAATTCATTTTTTTTATTGCATAATATCTTGTTTTAAACGGACAATAATTAAAATTTCAAAAAAAGTTCTATAATATCCAAAATTGATTGAGTCAATTATGAATTCATAAATTCTGTAGATAATAAATTAATAAATAAACAAATTTATATCTATTCTTTGGTTATTCCTTATTTCGTAATAAATCAATTTAATCTTCTCAAACTTTTCATTATTTTTCTTTATTCAATGTATCAATTATTAAATTATTTATTAGCTTAATAATACACTTACCTAGCCAATAAATTTTGTAAATAAATTCTCATTTTTCAGTTAAAGTTGAATATTCAAAAAATATCATAAATTACAAATATCCGAAAATGTGTAACTACAAATAATTAGACAGTTGAACTATTTGAAAACAAAGAAATTTATATTCTTTAAAAATAAAAACTTCTGTCAAGGCACGAAAAATTAAATGTCCGAAGATGATAAAAATTTGTTTTATGTGAGGAATAAAAAGACTTTCATTGATAAAATAGAAAACTTCACTGATAAATTAATAATAGTTATTAAAAAGTTATATATAATCAATATCTTTTAATTCAAAATTCCAACGAGTACGATAAATTTTTCATCATATTTTTATGCAATGATTTTCGACTGAAAAGTAAAGTATTCATTTTTCCAGGATAACAGATTTTATCAAAACAAAAAATTCAGTAACATCATTGAGCTACAGTTCTATCAAATTTATTTGTCAATCTGACTGATTTGGCCTGTTGAGTTTCACTGATTCGCCGTTGCCGTATTATTTTTAATTGAATCTGTCAGATTTGACTAAAAATCAGTCGTATTTGACTGATTCACATTTCGAGAGCGAATCACATTAGAGGCTGCGATGGTAATATAATTTTATTCATATATGATAAGTCGAGCAAAACGAAAAATGCGATGTAGGTCGGATTCGAAACGTGACAAAACGACACACGGATAAATTAGTTTCTAAATATAATAATAGATTGTTCTGGGAGCGCGAGTTTAATGAAATTCCAGATTCAAACGTCGTGCGGAATTTCGATTGAGAGAATTCCTAGGCTCTGGCACATATTGCGGCAGCCATGCACGTACCCACGTGCAAATACACCTCCGTTTGTACCGTTATAAGGATACACCCTCCAAATTGCGCTCCCCTGTGTACCGGAGGACTCGAAAAAATTGCACCGCTACGCGACACCACGCAAAGATTGCGTAGTTTAGGGATATAGTGATGGAATAAAAAAAGAATGAAAGAGCACAACACCGCCCACATACAAAAAAAAAGAAGAAAAAAAAATATTGCGAGGAAAATAATTATTGGGGAACTTCAAAAAAGTAATAGAGGGAATGTAAAAATGCCAGTGCAATAAAAGTCGAAAATTTTGAAAACTGCAGTAACATTTTCATTATTACATAATAATTTATTTTACTTTTATTGTTATTCATATTAAAAAATGTATTTAACTAAAAAACTTAAAAATCACTTGTTTTCTTTAGAAAATATATTTGCAACTTACGAGACTTTCGTTTTCTCCATCGATGAACATGTTGCATTTTGCTGCAGACACCTATTGAAGAATCGGTATGCTCTGTGAAATAAACCATGACAACAGAGCGTACAAATTCTAAAATAAATATCCCAGCATCAACCACTTGCTTATTCTAAAAAAAAAATCACGTCCAAAATAAGTATATCAGAAAAGAACACATAAAGCCGACGGTATTTCCCGTTTGTTTTATTAAATGTACAACTTGTTATACATGATTCACGTAACTATAACATGTACTTCATTATTTTCGAAATAAATATACGATTCCAATATTTCACTTGTGATTTCGTTTGCAATTTTCAACGTCAATGCTGAGCGTAAATATAGATTTGTACATTTTATGGCGATACTGAAAATAGACGAATAGTGCAAGAGAATAATCGCAAGTTTACGACGTTTGTTCGAACTTTTTTTTTTGTTATTTTGCATCGACGTTAAAATTTGCAATTTAACGTTTTTTTATGCGTTCTCTTTTCTACATGCACTCGTACACAAGCATACGTACAAATACGCTGCCACGCTTTTTGTCCCTACTTTTTAGTTTTGTGTATCGGGAGGCTCAAAAAGTTGGAGCCGCTGCCCATAAAGCGTTTGTGAAATTACAGTCATCGCAAAACTCTTTCGTACTCACTGGAATTATGAGAACAATTATAATTTTTATAATCAACATTTGAAAGTCGTGAATTGTGACTGGTAAAAGTATTCTGGAGTATGCGGATTTCAAGTAATCTTTTAGCTCAGTAGCAGTAGATCTCCTATGCAATTTTCCATTCGTTAGTTATGGGCGTTTTTAGCTATTATTTTAATTTGTTTCTAGGATGAATTGTCTTTGATTTCTCATAACTCACTCGGGACATTTTGTATGATGCAAGCAAAGTTTTCAAATGGAAATATAATTTGCGAAGGGAAAAAATGTCGTTTTTTTTGCCCGCACGATGAATGAATTCGGGAGCACTTTATGTTGCTCGCGCAACATCATCTTCGGGAAAGCGTCATTGTGAAAACGTTTCATCAACGCCTTTTTGCCACTGGAAACTTCTACTTCCGAAACAGTTTACAAACGCAGACCGAGTGTATCGCCGCTTCTTTGTTACTTTTATCCGACACTGACTCATCGTTAACTGCAAAATGCACGAATCTTCCCGAGTTCGTAATTTTATAGCTTCAAACCGTTGAAGGAAAAGAGAAATTCCGCACGAAACGTTTTTTTTTAAGACCGGAGAAGCTATTCAACTAATTTAACTGTCGAGATAAAATGCTTTTTTTCTTCACAAAAATTTTGGAGAACGTCGAAAAGTTAGGACGAATCAGTTATGCAATTGTTCACAAATTTTACTAGCAACGAAGAACATTCATGGAAGTTCAATTTCAAGGCAAGCATCGGTAACGCACTTGCACCCGAAAACAAATTTTCAATAAATATGAAACTTCAACAAACAACAATATTACCATTCTACAATAAATTATCTTCCGGGGAAACTTTTCCTCTTACATCTATGTATTCTTATAAAAACATTTTGTTAGAATTTTCCAGATAAATTTCTATCCCGGAACGTAACATTTTTCTATATAATCGAAACGACGAGAATATGCGTATGCTTTGAATATTCAATATTCTTTAATACGGGAAACCATATTTTATACCGTGGAAGAAGTTTTTGGTTCTCGAGCAAATATCATTTGTTGTGTGAACGCGATTTCGCGAGTGGCGAAATTTTTCCATAGGAAAAAGGAAAATTTCGTCGAGTTTATTTGAATGACTGAAAGATGATGCGAAATCGCATTCGAACAACAATAAATATTCACTTTTTGTGCACTTACGTAGAATTCATAAATTTATTATTGCTGAAACATTGCTTATTCTACAGAGAAGCAATTTCTTATATCATATAATTTATAAAGTTAACAGTATTTAGAACAATGTTGCCAAGTAGCTCAAGAATTTTTTTACTACATCTGAGAGAATTAGTCGAATTTGAATATTTTATAGCAGATGCCTGAAATTCTGTTGAATCGATAAAAATTTGCGTTATAATAAAAATTCGATATAATTCAACAATATTTATGAGTGCCTGAGAGTTTCCAAGAATCCTTAATAATTTTCAAAGCCTGCTCTGATTCTAGGATTTTCGACTTTTTTTATGTAGAAAAAAAATGTTCTTGATTCAGTGAGATAACCGCTGAACTGGCAACACTGGTTTATACGATATTTTTTATTTAACGCTTTGTATTAACGATTACATTAAGTTTAGCTTCATATGGATATATTTTGTTTAGATTCAGTATTTTGTTTTTTTATTCATAAGAATGTAAGTTAGCCTATTTTTATTATTTTCTATACTCTCGTGTAGCACTGCAACTGTTTCCGTTAATAAATTTACCAGATAATTTCAAAAACTATAATATTACAACTGGAAAAACAGCTGTTAAAATTTTGATTAAATTATCAGTAAATCTTCAATAATCAATGAAAGATTGATTGTCTAAGTAAATTGGTTACATTTAGTCAGTAACATTTTAAAAATAGACAGTAGTTTTACTCATTTTTAGCCATGTCATTAATGATAATCAATTCACTCACCATTTTTTTTTATTTAGATGCATGAATAACGAATTCAGCTCTATTTATTGGGGCGAACGAATTCCCAAATTTTCCGAAAAGTGGCAAATAAAAGAAAAATCCATATTTTCAATAAAACGGATTGGCTGAAAACGTGATTAAATTATGCGAAATGCGAACCGTGAAGCGCAATCGGCTATGAAAAAAGCAAACTCACCACGGGGAAAATTATCGATTCATGCAAACCTAACTTCCGGTGGAAATTATCATGTCATCAGGGTATACTTTTATATTTGGAAAAGACAGTAACGTTTTGTTATAAAAGATAATGGAAAAATCGAAAAATATAATTATGGAAGTAGCTCTACTTTTTTATGCTATTTATGAAAAAATTCAAAGAAAATTATGTTGAAGAATGTTTTTTAGTACTTAAAAGCATTTTCATCATTCCAACCTCAAAACTGACATTTTGACGTGATTTTGAGGTTATCATGATGAAAAATATTGATCGCACTCGTGAGTTATCGCCAATTTTGGCGAGGCCAATTTTAACCCTTGCCTTCGGCTCGGGCAAAAACCTTCGGCCTCGCCAAAATTGGCTCTAGCTCCCGAGTACGAAAATAACTATTTTTGTAATACATTCATTTAAGAACTAATAGGAAAAGTATGGGAAAAGTGACATACTTGTAAAGGAAACTTTCCATATTTTTGAAATTTCCATACAATATAGGAAAGCTTCCATATTCAAGTATGAAAAAATTCCGATTATTTTTTACAGTGCATTATAAAATATGATACACTCAATAACCTACAGTATAAATAAATAATCAGTAATCTAATAAGTTCATTTTATCACACGATATAGTTTAGAATGCATCGAGAGCTGTGGTATGCCAACCAAATAAAGTCGCCCTTGTAACCATGAAACATATAAGATTCGCCAAAAAGTTATAAGTATATCAAATTTCTTATATGTCAACGTTTTCTTGTATGTCGACTTATAAGTGACATATATGTTTTTTGCAAACATATATGTCAACTTATAAGTTTATCGATAAACTTATAAGTTGACATATAAGCTTTCGATAAACTTATAAGTTACTGAAAGACGTAACTTATAAGTTGACATTAAAGTTTTCGATAAACTTATAAATTGACATTAAAGTTTTCGATAAACTTATAAGTTGACATATATGTTTGCAAAAAACATATATGTGACTTATAAGTCGACATACAAGAAAATGTTGACATATAAGAAATTTGATATACTTATAAGTTTTTGGCGAATCTTATATGTTTCATGGTTACAAGTCATTATATTCTATAAAAGCGATATGCACTAAAGGTGTGGGACTTTTTTCCAGATCTTCTCTCCTACAAAACTCTCATTATTCGCTGGAAATCAGAAAAACACATATTGCAAACAGCCACGGGTGGAGCTTTGACAGAAAAAAATCGTTTTTTGCGTGCATTGCACTAAGAGAAAAATCTAGTACTTTCCACTAAAAAAATAGTAATGGAGGATCGAGATGAAATACAGTAAATTTTACTATATACAGTATCGATTGTATAGAACTGTACGTTCTAGTGAAACTCATATATGTGTAGTAATACTTATGAAAAAATGTAGAAATTATGACCATGTAAGGTAATTTTCCATATCTTGTATGTTATTTATTAAAGTAAAAAATACATTATGCTTAGTATTTTTTACTATATATAATCGCGGTATACGACGTTTTACTATATTGCATGATGAAAATAAATATATTTATGGCAAAATGTACCACAATGTATGAAAAATTAAAACAATATTGTAAATTTTTCTAGAATATAGTAATTTTCTAAATATTTATAGTACAAATTACTAGGTTTTTTTCTCAGCGTGTAACGAAATCAGTTGCACGCGAATACTCCGGAAAATCCGTATCTGTGACGTCGAAACGACTGAATCCCTTTGAGTCGTCAACCAGCCCAGTGCCACAAGAGAGCGATGAAAGTGTAATGTCGTTAAAGTAGTACGTATTTTGTGTCTCGCACTGTTCTTTTCACATTTTCCCTCGTCCCCTTCTATCCCGCCTTTAACGCTTTACGAAATCGCGTGCGATGGTAATGGTCGCTTATTTACACGTCGCCATTTCGTGACCGTTTCATGGTAAATTGGAATTGTTCACGATGGGACTTTCTTGACGCTCATTACAAAAATTTCGTGTGAAATATCGATCGAAAAGACAGCAGATTTTATTAAATCTATATTTTGCAAGGAATATAGGCGAAATTTTACCTGGCGAAGCACGTGTGAAAATAACAAAAGTCGGTTGAACTCGTTACGTGATGATTTTCTCTAAAATAAAGGATTTGGAGGAATGAGTTAATAAGGAATCTAGGTTGTGGATTTAGATAAGATGAAATAGGGAACATGGCGGTTTATGAAATATACTGTTATTGGAAAAAACATGTTCCGTTTAGGAAGAAATTTATTATCCATCAGTTTAAAATGCGAAATTTCTTTTCGCCAAATTGTCGCTTGACGTCATCATCTATATAATAATGTCACAATTAAAGACACGGGTTTTGTTTAGTATGGATTGATGAACTGAAAATTCATTTAAGCAAACCAAATTAGTTTTTCAGTGTATTTAAGTTCAAATGGCTGTATTACTTTTTCATCTCAAAAATGTTAATAACTGTCAAATTCGTCGATTCTCCTTTTACGAAGCCACATTTAACCATACTCATATAAAATAACTTTCAAAATATAAAACTTTTTCCACAAGAAATGTTTTATTACACTAAAATACTGTTGAAAGTAAATATTCACTATGCTCTTTTTCTTTTGATTATATACGTTGACGTCAATCGTATAAATTCGTTTATTGCAACTTTGGTTCCAGTTTCCGATAAAAAAATTGCCAAATTTCGTTTCGATTCATGTTTCCTTTGAAAAGAAGAACTACAAGAGGCAGAAGTATACAAGCATCAATGACCTTGAACAAAGTTTCTACCTCCATAACGTTTTGCAAACTCATCATGTTATTTTCGATAATCAGGAAATGACGACTGCAACGCAATTTCACAGGGTATGTCAGGTTGAAGAACGCAACGACAGTTATTTCTGGTACCAAGTCGGTGTTTCAGGAACTTTCAGAATAAATTGAATTTATCCAAGAGTCGTGGCTGTGGCGAGTTTCGGACAGAAAGCTGTCCGACCGGGATAAAGTGACGAGGGAAAAAAGGGTAAAGTTTACAAATCGGGGAAGCAAGGTTCCGCGAGTAAAGGGGATAGTTCGCTGTCTAGTCGATGGTACAAATCGTGTAATTAGTCAATCACTTTCGATCGTCATTACGAAAGTCTAATTCTACTTTAATATGTATAATCGGAGATTTCGATGTTCACTGGAGGATTTGCCTCGTCGTAGTGATAATGTGCGTGTGAGAGGTTGATGAAGGAAATTAAAGATATCGACTCTTTGATGATTATTCCGCTTAAAAGTAGTTTTGATATACTGCCCGCGAGAAATATGCGATTTACAATACTCGTGAAAAGCTATATTCGCCGTTTGCAGAGTCTGTTAAAACAGAGGGCGAATATCTAATCTCCCGAGGACTAGTGAGGAAAAGTAATTTCACCCGCTCACGATCACATGGACCTACGATTAGACAAATCCGCGTTATTCTCTAAAGTTACCCGAACCAACGCCAACTACGATTTGGTATCTCCGGTAATTTCTACAATCGAATAGTGATCGGTTCTCGCTTTCTTCGTGTTGGTAGAAAAAACGAAAACGGAAAAAGAGCTTCGATTGCGGGGCGTCGCGTCATGCATAAAACATGGGCTTCGCAGAAGATGCTCGGTTACTTATTAAATAAGATAACGAGTGGGTATTTCGGGAACTGGAACGTGGATCCTCGAGGGACGAGAGAAAAGAACGGGGTAGAGATAAAGGGAGATCCTGGAAAGTGGTGAGCGATTATTGGCTGTTGATCCGAATGCTCTCTGGGAAATAATTTGCCGAACGTGACGAATGCTCGTCCCGGGGCGATATCGATCTCGTTATCTTTGAATAAAGGAGACGACCGCTGGATCCTCGATTTAGCCACGAATGCAGTGGCACAAATAGAAGGTGATCAAAGACACAAGCCCGAAGGTTCTGGGGTACGTTCCGAGGGTCGATGCCGCGTTGCATCCGTTTTCTTGACAGCAGTACGTTCTCGAGCTCCAGGAGGATTCTTTAACAAAAAAAAAAAAAAAAAAGAAAAGAAAGATTATTATATAAGGTTATCAGAAAATGTAATTGTACTGGATGGGTAGTACCGCTGATAATTCACTTAGAAGTCAATTTAAAAACTGATTAAAACGACAGAAAATCTATTTACATCTGCAATAAACATGTCTGTAATGAAAGCAATCCCTGATGCATAAATACTATCATTATCTCGAACACTTGTCGCAAACCAGAATTTAAGAAGACGATCCATAATGCGAATCACAAAATGAATCACGATATGATAACAGATATATCCGAGTTCTTCGATTCAGTCGACAGAAACGTTGAAACATTGGTTTGCACTTCCGTTACGACACGGACACGCACGAAACAGGCATCTGCACAATGCGCATCCACTCCCCTACCCCCCGCACCTACCACCCACACCCTCCAGGAAAGTTATAGGGTAACAGTGGTTTGTGAAAATTGCTGTATATCGGCGCTAAAGGCCATTTTTCTTTGGATGTCAGCCAAGCCTGACAGCCGAATGAGGTTGGAACACGCTCCGGAGTGCTATTCCAAACTCTCGCATTTATGATCCCTTTTAGACTTCCGAAATATGGTTTCACCTACTTCAGAAAATCGCTAATGTTTTGATCTTGCGTTTTTATAATTTGATTTTACCTAATGTTTTGGATAAAAAAAAGGAAAGAAAATAGTACTAAAAATTCAGCTTTTTTTATACTTGATTTTTACAGTACTTTCCAGAAAAGAAGTATACTGCATTTGAGAAATCGAAAAAAAAAACAGTAAAACTGTAAAGTTTGAAGGAAGAACTTTTTCATGTCTATAAAACAACATTAGGAACAATAAAAATTTATAATTTCACTTCTGTCTTTCCCTTTAATTTCCCTATAAATTTGATGTATTTTACAGAAGAGGAAAAAAATGATGTGAAATATTTCTTTCCAATTTTTATTTTTGAAACCGTTGCTCCACAAATACATAAAAAATGTATTGAAATCACGCATTAAAAATTGCAGAGACAAAGAAAAAGTATGGCGATGATTGGAATTATTCTTTGATACGTTTCCTGGCTGTTTTCGTTTTTCCATGGCCGAGTTTTCTCTGCAAGAAACTGCTCATTCACTCGATGAATTTTTCATCGGCATTTTTCTCTCGAGAGATACAACTCTAGATTTCTTTGGTTCTTTGAACTTTGAATGCATAGGAAATTGTGTATGCTCGATGTTCATGTTTTTGATTACATTATCGATTCTGTTGTTGCGACCTCGAATCATATTTATGGGTTTTTTGAATTCGTTATTTCCTAAATTCATGGAGATTGATATTCCAGAATTTATATTTTGTGAGACTTCGTTTCTAAATTTTGATAAAATAGAGTAGTTTATGTATTTTTTACTAGTACTAAAAAGAAGATGAATTTTGACTGGAGTATGGAAAAAAAATTTTCAGCTATGGTTCAAATAATTAATGTTGAAAATTAGTCTGATCTTATGTGTAAGATGTTTTCATGTTTGAATGTCGCCAAGAATAATTGGAAAAAAATTTCAGAGTAGAAAAAAAATAAGTTCGTTATTTGAGTTATTGGAATTCATATCTATATGTAGTACTCTGTAAATTTCGAATTTCCTGACGAAAAATTCATGAATTCAAAATTGTATGATTTTGAATACATATTACAGTAGAGTTGAGAAGTATACCTTTTCAATAATGCACTGAAAAAACGATTTCTGCAAATATTTCGATAACGCTCCTTTGGAAAAATAAATAATTAATATTTTCGTACTCAACTCTAAATTAACCGAAAAAACTCTTTTTCTAAAACTAATATTTTCTGCAGCAAGTTTTAAAATTGTATTCCACCATTCACTAGCTGCAAATTTTCTTTTCTGGATCTCTTCTCTTTCCTTTTTTCTTCTATGGACCACCTCTTATTTGAATTACACTTTTTCAATTTTGTTAAGATAAGCGAGCCATCGAATTCGCTCATCTTACCAATCTAAGAGAGCTCCTTCATTCCCCTCGGGGCTTTCCAAGGATGTATTTTCTCGAACGAATTTTGGTGGGATATTCCAGTCGTCTCGAAAGACTCATTTTCCATACTTGCCCGGAAACATCTGCTTTCCCGAAGTGATAGTGTATGTACATATCAAGCAGACGGAGTGTAAAAAGGCTCCTGTTCCTCTTCATGTAAATACATTTAGGTCGATGTAAATGCAGTCGCGGATTTGGAATGCATCATGGGCGACGTTGATGAGAATTCCGGGACTTTTTGCTACCAGAGGTATTCGTAAGCTTTTTCGAGTGTTTGGTAAAGATTACGTTGGTGTTTTTGGAATGCTTGACTGGCAATGTTTTTTGCAAGGATTTTTCACTATTCTTGCAGACATGTTGACGTAAATAAACTGCACACATTTTGTGAATAGTTCACATATCATTGACGTTCAATTTTATGACCGTGTTTAGTTTTTCGACTTCTCGACTGTTCAGAAATTCATAAAAGACTGGGAATTTCTCGAAATTGAAATGATTTTGACAGTGTGTACTTGTTTTTGCATTCTCTGAATTTTTAAGAATTCGGTAATGGTTTCGAATAACAGCATAATAAAATCAAAAACAAAAGACGAAAAATTTTATTATGCTCCGAAAAAGAAGTCAAAAATTTACTGAAAAGAATGAATAGTGGATGCATACGTTTTTTGGATTGCAAACAAAAGTTTTCTATGTAAGTTTTGATTGTCAAAATACGAAGCAATATTTTTATGAATTAACACTAAAAGTAAGGAAAATTCTACATAAATAGTTCATTGCAGCATTGTTTTTCAATTTCGGGATTTTACAGAAAGTTTCGTTTTGGACTCAAAATGACATCATTATTCAGCAGTGGATAAAAGTTCTTATTTTGATCGCAGGAAAGTGAATTTTTGATATTTTATTGTTATTATCAAAACAAATTAATTTAATAACGTTTATATCATAATTAATTTTTCTATGAATTTTCCTGCTTCTTTTTAATTAAAAATGTAGTATTCAGAAGCCGGAAAGTCAAAAGACATAATTTTATGGGCACAATCAATGTAGAAGTTTATAATCCCTTGATTAGAATCAAAAATTTCATAACGCTTCGAAAAAAATGTTAAAAATTTACTCAAAATAATAAATATTTTATAAAGGATTATTTAATTTAGAACATATTTTTATAAAGATTATGAATACCTAGGATTAATTTGAAAATCACTATACGAAAAATCATCAGATATTTGTAAAATATCTTCGATTCTAACCAAAACGCGAGAATTTCTGTATTAAGTATTTAAAACATAGGACAAGAAAAGAAACATTTCAATGATCGAAAAATTTTGAAAGATAACAGCGAAAAAAAATACCAGAAAAAGTTAAAAAAACGTCAGTTGAGAATTGAAATTCAGTCGTTCACTCTTCAATGAAGGTAATCCCGTAAAAGAATTCAGAAAATTCCTTGTGGAGTACTCACCCTTTTCGACACATGTCGGCACACAATCCCGCACCGTTGAACCCTCGCTCACGTATTTCTGGAAAAAAGGAATCGTATTTAAATTTTAGATACTGTGGGGCAAAAAGCAAAATGGAAAGATGTGATATTATGTTAATTGGGAGGAAAAACCTTCGCACCGGAATCGTTGAATAAATTATTTTCTAGTTGACTTCATGCGGTCTTGGAGGAGATCCGAATGTTCACATTTTCAGCTCAATCACCATTTCACATTACTTCATCAAGGAATAAGTGCAAATTTAAAAATACTAGAATATTTTTTGGCAGTTTTTCTTACACTTCTCCTCAACTCCTGTTTTCATTATTTCTGTGTGATTCCATATTGAAAAACAATGTTTAGTAAAAAAATAGTTTTTTATAATTTGTTTCTAGTTTTGAGCATTCAAATTTCGGACATTTTAAATTAGTAAAAACAGTATTAATTAAAATTATCCTATCTTAAAAAAAAAAGGAAAACAATTATAGTTCTTCCCAAGTTTGAAAAATTACATATTCCCACAATCGTCTGTTCAAACCTTAACGAATCGGTAAAAGTTGTTTGATCTCAAGCCATGGTTAATTTAATAATAAATTCAAAAAACTCTCACAGTTTTATTCAATGCCAGCAACTTTACCAGTTTCATTCAATGAAATCCTGAATTAATGAAACAGATTCAAAAGACGCTATGAATGAATTACCCGACCAGGAATGTAATCTCATTAAGAAGCTTTATCATCCACCTAGAAATATTTTTATCCGCGGAATTTCTTGTTCAAACTTTACGTTTCTGCAATGAATATTCATTACATTATTTCTCCACATTATTATTTTTGACTTTTCACGACTCCTGAAATGAGATTTCACGTCCAATGATTCTTCATCGTCCGAGGAAGATGAATTATTCAGTTTCGAAAGCGTAGAAAACTGGATAAATGTGACATTTTCAAGGATGTATCTAAAAAAAACTTCTGAGCGATATTTTAATTAAAATTTGAATCTAAGGATAATCACTAAACATTTTCTTTTTCAAGGATTGCTATGATAATCAACAATGCTCATACGCAAATAAATTATAAATATGTTGAGTTTTGTTCGTATCAGGTGTAAAAAGTCTGACCAACTTTTAAAAGTTCACGTGTAATGTCTTGTGCAAGATAAAAAATTACTGGATATATATACTGCCAAATTTGAATTTTTCTTTAACCAAAAATCAGTAGAGTATATCAACGAACAGTGAAGCAGTAATGTATATCAAGATTTGATATAGAGTATATATCAATGAATAGTCAGTCAGTTGAGTTCATGAGCAGTCAGTCGGTTTATCAGTAGAGTATATCAATGAACAATAAATCAGTCATGCATATCAATAACTTGGTCAGTTAGTAGAATATATAAATGATCCTGTATTTGGTATCATTTGCTTCAGACTTCAATCGTCAATACAACAAAAATGTCTTAAAGGGTTCTGTTTTAAACAAATACGAAAGAAATTTTTTTTTAGTACGAATAATTTCTTGAATTATTGTCAATCGAAATTTCAAAAAACTACATTTTCTAGCCTTTCAATCGAATAATGCAATGTGAAATGTCACTGAGTCCTTTTTCAAAACTTTTTCTTCATTTATCTTCATCTGAGCACGTTAATACATACATAAATATGGATGATACCTCATTGTGGGAGACACCGACATGTGCACCGAAACATAATCTGTTTTGCAGTGATTCAATTTATCGGACCTGACATTTGTACGTTTCATTACAGCCGTTATATACATCAGCCGTTTATGCATCTATGCATATTGACTATTCCACTACGCATTTAGCTACTGCAATAATCACTGAACTATCGATCAATTTGTCCGAAGTATCACTGTGTTACCGCCTAGTGGACCAGTCGTATAGTAATATTACCACAATGACCTGAATATTTCCTACCCAAAAGTTAACTTACAGTGAACTGACAAAAAATGTTTTTTGAATTATAATGATTATTTGAGGATTTGTGGCATAATTGTGAAGTGAAAAAAAATGTGATGAGTTGTTTGACATGTTTCACAAATTTTGGAACAGTTTTAATGATTTTGGGAGTTTTTAGAGTTGATGAAATTTTTGACATTTAAGCAGATATTGATAAATTAGATGAGTTGATTAACAGTATTTTTACCGTTACAAGATGTGTTGAAAGTTTCAAAAATTGATATATTATAGGGGAGACCGGGGCATTTCGGGACACGGGGCATTTCGAGACAGTGCAAATAAGTAACAAATGCAACATTGGAAAAATTCCAAAAAATTATCTTATGTTGCTCACTAGGCAACTACTTCACCAACGGAGTTTTGTCGATTTCACATGCAACCTATTATGTGTGGAGGAGTGAATGTGTTTTCTGACATGAAAACGTAAGATTTGAGTTGTGACATTTTCACGTTTGCTTTTCACCAGGAACTGCGGAACATCAAAACAGGTGAGTAAATTTATTTCGTCTAGGCTTTAGAACATAACGAATGTCCTTATTTAAACTGTAGTTTTTCGGTTGAATCTGTATAGAGCGAAAACCAAAAAAATTCGTGCCGGGGAATTTAGAGACGCACATATCCGGGGTATTTCGGGACAATTTCGTTATCCAGTGCGAGATGAATTACAACTGAATATTATTTTGTCAGGAACATGGTAGCAAATTATAAGCGGAAAAAAGATTCAGTGCCAACTGAGCAAATGAAATCGGCAGTAGCAGCAGTAAAAAATGAGGGCTTGTCAATCAGGATAGCGGCTGAAACGTACAAAGTGCCTCGTTTATCTTTACATCGATTTGTCCAAACTACGACGGATGCTTTTGTGCAATAATTGAAGTCAATAAAATATTGAACACAAAATATGCCTTGAAAACATATTT